>WOGL01001666.1:0-10961 GCA_015342145.1 Leptinotarsa rubiginosa | reverse complement strand
ATACTGAACATTTTGTCGCGTTAACCTTTTCACTCCACAACTGACTCACTGATTTTGGACGATTCGAAACAGTACAAACTGAGAACCAGAACAAAGCTAATACTAAAAGATGAAACCAATTCTGGTACTTACAAAGAAAATGGTAAGGTAAAGAAAAGCTTCGAAAACGCAATAGCCTTTTCAATTGATTTTTAAAGACCTTAAGTGATACATTAAACAGATCTAAGTTAATATGATATTAATTTCTCAGCCTCAGAATACGAGGAATTGGACTGTTCAATCTTCTAATGATGTTATATTTAACTTGGTTAAGAGTTGACTGTACTCCTATTCATTTCGTTGAATACCAAAGTGAAAAGCACAATTACTTAAGAATTTCTTTCAAACATTCTCAATCAAATCGATATTTACATTATAGTATGGGTCCCATATAACCAAACATTATTCAAGAATGGATCTTACGAAGGCACAATGTAAAATCTTTTTTGTTTTAATTGAAAAATCGGTAGAAATTCTCAACACAAAACCCAGCATTTTGAGACTTTGCCACAATTTCTGATACTTGAAGATTAAAATTAATAAAAATAAATAAACCTATTTATTTTTATTAGTCCAGTACACCACAAACTATTAATAAAATACCAAATGGAACATAAAGAAGAAAAAAATTTAAAAAGACAAGAATAAGCATAAAGACATTCAACACTAATGATCAATTAAATTATAAAACAATAGGTTCAAATTCAAGAAAAAAGACATGTACAGACATTAGAATAAGTTATGTACATTAAAAGAAATAATAAACGACTATTCAGAAGTTTAATGAACTATCACTAGATGAAGTCGTATGATTGCCATTTTTTTGAATTTTAAATGTGACAAATGAAAAAGTTCAAGTTCTAAAAAGTATGTATTGAAATTTTTCTGAAGCCTACAACTCATTGCCATCGAGCCATAGTTTGTCTTGTAGAATCGCAACCCAAATGAAAAAATGTGATTACTTCTTAACGTTCTTGAGTTATCAGAAAGACATAGGTCATCTGAAATAGCTGAACAATTGTAGTGGAAGTTTATTATTTTATGAAGGAATAGAACCATTGCAAGTTTACATCTGTCCTCTAGTGATAATAAATCTAATACAGACAGCATCATTTGCGAGATAAATCCAAAGTAGGGTAGGCCAAGTTATCAAATTATATATTTAGTGAAGCCATTTTGCACTTTGTCAAGTCTCTCTTTATGACAAGCATGAAGAGGACACCAAATAACACTATTATATTTCAAAATACAAGGAACCAGTGAAAAGTATGACTTTATAGCACCATATTCTGTAATATGGCGGGTATTCCTTTAGATGAATCCGATAATTCTGAATGCTTCATTACAGATATTATTGACATGATCAATAAAGCTTAGATCTTTATCGAAAGTAATTCCAAATCGCATAAGCTTTTTGGCAGTTTGAAAAGTTACATCATTAATGGAGTAGTTTCCAATGACAGGCTGCCTTATTCTATAAAATCTCAACACATTACATTTCTTAACGTTATCTTTTAAACAATTAGTATCACAGTAGCTATCCAGGTCATTCTTAATACATTCAATATCATTGGTAGATTGCACTGTTTGGAAAAACTTAAGGTCGTCTGCATACAGAGAGATATCACAGTGTTTAAACACTGATTTAACATCATTAATAAAGAGTAGAAATAATATAGGCCCAATGTGCGAACCTTGCGGATTCGCTGAAGTCACATGAATTGTTTCCGACACACTGTCAGNTAAAGAGTAGAAATAATATAGGCCCAATGTGCGAACCTTGCGGAACCCCTGAAGTCACATGAATTGTTTCTGACACACTGTCAGCTATCCTCACATTCTGCGATCTACCGGAAAGGTAGGATTCAATAAATTTCAAGTATCTGCCCGTTATTCCAAGATTATTAAGTTTTAAAATTAATAGTTCATGACAAACTGAATCGAATGCTTTAGCAAGGCCCGTGTAGATAACTTGGAGCCCTTGCTCAAGCTTATTTGTGATGAAGTTTTGGTAGACAGCCAAATTGGTGGCAGAAGACCTTCCTTTGTAGAATCCATGTTGTTCGTCTATTATGACGTGTTTGAAATTATTAAATATTTCATCCTTAATTGAAGATTCAAATACTTTGGGAATACAAGAATTTTTTGAAATACCCCTATCATTTCTGTTTCCACTTTTGAATACTAGAGAAAAGAAAGATTTTTTCCAAACGCCTGAAAAAAATCCCTGTATCAAATGATCTTTGAAAAAGTATTAAAGGGATGTGATAAACTGTGACAGCAATTCCTTAATAATACTGGCAGAATTCCGTCGTACACGCGCCCTTTGAGACATCTAGGTTTTTCAATTTAATTTTGATTTTTTTTTCTGATTGATTCGGCCGTAACTTGATGAAGATTCATAGTCATTTCAAAAACTACATCTCACGATTTGATCTCCACAAACTTTATTTGAAAAATAGATCACATGTTTCGCTAAGACATTAGCTTTTTCAAGTGATTCACACTTCAAATTATTCTTACATTAATATTTATATACTACAGGTAACCATAACTGAGACTACCTCCAAGAAATTACCTGAACCTCTACATAACGTACCTGTTCAATTATGATCACCCGAAGCATATTGCCTGACATCTACATCAATAATAATTCTTTCTCGGTTTTTAAGAAAACAAGTTCAATAATGGTGATCTTTTCAAATGTAGTTGGTCATACAATAGAATGTTTGAATTTTTAGGTTTATTAATTTCCATTGCTTCCAAATGATTCAGTTTCAAACCTTTATTTTTTATGTGCAAAATTTCGAACTCTTCATTACAGATATGATTTTCTTCTAGAAGATGATTTGAATATGTTGAATTTGTTTTCTTATTTACATAGCTCGTATGATGTTCCTGGATTCGATTCCTAAATGTTCTGCCAGTTTGACCAATATATACCTTAGGGCACGTTCCACACTTTAATTAATATACTTCTGATTTCTCGAATTTGGATGTTTTGTCTTCATTATTTCTAACTAACTTTCACAAAGTGTTAATTGTTCTATAAGCAATTTTAAAATCTCGTTTCCTCAAAAATGAAGCCACTTTTTCCGTTGGTTGCCCAAAATACATTAGAGCTCTATAATTTTGATTATCTACCTTATCAATAGGAAAAACTTCTCGAATCGCTTTTGCGTAGACTTTCTTGGAAAGTATTTTGTTTATTAATTCGGCTTCAAACCCATGCTATGTAAATAAAAAAACAAAATCAATATATTCAAATCATCTTCTAGAAGAAAATCATATCTTTAACGAAGAGTTCGAAATTTTGAACCTAGAAAATAAAGGTTTGAAACTGAATCATTGGGAAGCAATGGAAATTAAAAAACTTGAAAATTCAAACATTCTAATGAATAACCAACTAGATTTGAATAGATCACCATTGTTGAACATGTTTTCTTAAAAACTGAGAAAGAATTATCATTGATGTAGATAAATAATATCCTTTAGGGGATCATAATGAAACAGGTACCTTAGGTAGAGGTTTAGGTAAGTTTTTGGAGGTAGTCTCAATTATGGTTACCTGTAGTATATAAATAATAATGTAAGAAACAACTTGAAGTATTCAAATCACTTGACAAAGCTACTGTGCTAGCGAAACATGTTGTTGATATATTTCGCAAATAAAGTGTGTGGAGATCAAATCGTGAGGTGAAGTTTTTGAAATTGACTTCAAAATTAACTCTTCACGAATATGTGGTACTTGTGCAAATTTTGAGGTCTGAGAAATAACTGTAGTCTTTATTTTTCTACCCACAATCTTCTTTTCAGTAGGTAGTAACTAATGTAAGGCAAAATAGAAAGTTACCGTCCAGTCCTTGAATAATGTTAATAAAGTTCTTGAAATAAACTACATTAATCTCTTATAGGCAAGAATGTGATATAAAAGCACTGATTGTTACCAAAAGTTCTTATATTCACCAAATATAAAAGTTGTAACAACAAAATTGTTCGTGATAATAATTTCAATTGTTTTTATAACACATGTCACTTGAATCAATAATATTATAATGTATTGTCGATTCATTGAAGAAAATACTACATTCTTCAATACATTTACACTCCAAATTCTGTTGAATGTAGCTTATTTATAACAAGTTCACAATGATAATAATGTTAACTGAATGAGTGTGAAATTCAGAAATATATTATACCTATTATTATAGTAATACCTAATATATCTTTTTCGATTATTTTGTGGAAATTCATGTTCACTGAGAATACACTATAAAAACACACTTCTGTCTATTTTCCACGATATTTATATATTGTTGACTAGTTTCGGTCATTACAATTTTCAAAACTAACTAACTAGATTACATTTAAATCTGAGTAATTCATACCTACGATGCCTATCCTATCATAAATGATTTGGTACCTACATTGTCTATACCTAGAATATCGCTGAACATAACAAAACAAAACTCTTGATATAAAGTAGGATCCAGTTCCCAAAAAATACATTATATCAAAAGTTTTGTTTTGTTATGTTCATTGACATGCCAGGTATAGACAATTTAGGTACCAAATTATTTATGATAGGATAGGCAACGTAGTTATGAATTACTCAGATTTAAATGTAATCTAGTTATTTTTGGAAATGATGTAATGACGGAAACTAGTCAACAATATAGAAATATCATGGAAAATAGGCAAAAGTGTGTTTTTGCAGTGTATCCTCACCACCAGTATATAATAAAATAAATATTGTAAGTGCATTGAGAACAGAAAAACGAATAAATTGCTCGATGCTGTTTCTGGAACAAAATATAAATACATCATATTATTATAATAATACCTAATATATGATGAAAAAAAACTTCAACATTATAGCTTGACTTTTTGTTTCGTCTGAGTTTATGATAAAATTAACATTGTAAGTACATTCAGAATATAAAAAAAATTAAATGCGAATGTGCATCTCCAAAGAATCACCTGAAAAAAACGAAAAGTTTGATGATTTTGTCAAAAAAGTTTGTACTCGATGCTACACTGAACACTGAAAACAAATCACCAGAAAAATGGACTGAAGTTGCTTTTGTGAAAAAAAAATAAATGTTTTTTTTTAAATCGAGGTCAATGTACTCCTTTTACATATTCGCGAATTGAAAATCTGATTCATTTAATTCATCTCTACCGCCACCAAATACAAATGAAGCAGAAAAACGTTTTGTGTTGTTACATGTTTCATATAATCTGATATGAACTACTTTTCAATGCATTTCATTTATTGTATTTCATCTTCGACTTTATTTCAATACAGTTATCTATTATACACTAAACTCTTGTCCAATATGTTATGGCATCAGTAAAAAAATAAATGAGCTATTTGTCTTCCAGAAAAAATTGTGAGAAATCAATGATTATGTTAAAAGGACAACATGTCATGTCAATCGAATTAAATGATAAACTACCGCTATTTGAAAAAATATTAAATCCCAACTCTTTCAAAAGTAAGATAAAATATGTATTGCATGAAACAACATTTTACTCACTCTTCAGATGAATATTTCTCATCAAAAGTGGAAACAGATATTTTCGTTTTTATATTATCTGTCCTACTCATTCCACACTCTATGTTTTTTTAATTTCTAGATATGAAGAATATTGGACTGTATACTTCTGAATGGAAATTGTACGACCTGACTTTGATGATTTTTTTTAATAAAGAAACGTAAGGAAATACAATGTATTTCTGTTGAATTTATCTTGAAAGTGAATACTGAAATTGAGGAAAAAGTATATGTATATTGTGAAAAAAAAAAATTGACTTGAAAGGACGAAATGAAACGGAAAAAATGACATATATATATTGAAAAAAGTCACTGAAAGGGGTGACTTGAAACATTTTTACCATCATTGTAAATAGGCAACTTTCGTCCAATTCAACAAATTTTGTACTACCATTTTCAAGATAGCAATAGTAGGATCAGCTATAAAAAATCAGTCTGTATATGTGTATTATAGAATCTGTCATCTGTGAAATTCAACAGACGTTCAACTCCTTTGATTTCATTCTTATCATCTCATTTGATAGACCAGAATTAAAAATGAATGAATTTTGCAAGTCGTGAACAATACAGTCTAAGAAATTTTCAGTCATAACAAATATTGGTCAACTCAACTTAGTACTGGTGAATCGTCTATTTAGACTTTTTATTGATTGATTTATTCAATTTTCATATAGTAGAAGGGTGAAAACCCAGGAGTTCAAGAAAATTTACGTTTCCATGAAATGCTTTTCATAGAATTTCCACATATTATTATTTTCCGAGTGAAACTCATATTCGGGTATTTGCAAATTTCTAATCTTTTTGTAATATAGGTATCAATAGGTATCAAGTAGAGTAAAAAATTTGGCCAAAGCAGAAAATCTACCAACTCAACGAATATCACAAACTCTATTGACAATTAAAACTTGCAGCTCATTTTCCATACAAAAATCCTCAAAACTACATTTTACTATCAACTGTATCTTGTTCCGTATAGTGTTCGTGAATTCAAACGTCAATCATGTCAACCACCTATTAAAAACACATTTTTCACATTAAAACAAAAACACTCTGTCAACACGCTTTTCACTTACCATGTTGAAGACAAAGGAGATAATCTCCTGATGATGAAAATTATATTGTTGTAATTGAAGAAAAATGCAAAAAATATAACTACAAAAAGGAGTCGGTATTCCACGAGTTTCATTGACAAAAGGTCACAATTTCGATTTCAAATTTGCGATGAACTGAAAAAATAGACGCCCAAAATGTTTACCCAGTTTCAATTCTTCATGTTGAATAATAATTTTCCGACATTTTCCGTGGCCATAAATATTCAGAACAATTTTCCATAAACATATCCATGATATTGTGTCATTAGAAAAATGAATGATCGTTGTTCAAGTTGAACTGATTTCTGAACATTCATAACCAATAAATTCTGCGCAATCTCATTAATAAATAATATCTTGTAAAATAAGAAACTGAAAGTCGAATAATCTGAATCGAGTTCCTGTCCAGATGAAAGTTACTTACATTCGTTTCAGAACCTCGGTAAACCCACTGACCATCACTATGTAATAGAAGACACTGAACTAAACTACAAAGAAACCACACCGGTGACCATATATATACAACTTATAAGGTACTTGTGGATCTGACCAAGCAGCATCAAGCGGACGGTATGTCGAAGGTCGATGAATTGATGCAAATTATAAATAAACAACGGATTCATCAAGGAATTTTATTTTGAAAATCAACTGACGAAGCTGAAAGAAAAATTAATTCATTTCCTACTCAAAAAATAACAATGAATTTTTCAAGATAGTTGAGCAAAAATATTTTCAAACACTATATCGTACAGTTTACAAAACCGCAACACATGTACAATAGCTTCTTGAAGCGTTTTCGTACTATGAGGAAGCTATTGTACAAGGAAACAGGTGTTGTGGTTTCGAACACTGCCCAGAGAAAATCTCTTACTTTTTTTCTATCTTGATGTCGTATAAGCTTGTAACTGATAATAATGACCTTTGATATGATCCACCTACGAGAAGTACGTTCACAACAATCAATTTGAATTTCGAAATAATCAAGTGATCAAATTTTTCCTGAAGACAACAAAGAGCAGAAAGGTGACTTCAACATTCAAACTGATTCACTACGTGAACAAATCCAACGCTTGAGGCTGCTCTGATGCATTTTGTCGCATGTTAGCGTAGCTCCTGAGGTATTATTTCAAATTCTACGGAGTACAGAGCATCTATAATTTGCATGAAATGTTTGTGGTAAATTTTTAGGTCTATTAATATCTTTTTTTTTCTGATTGATGTATAAATCACTTGAAAAAGCTAATGTCTTAGCGAAACATGTTGTGATATATTTTTAAATGAAGTTTGTGGAGATCAAATCGTGAGGTGTAGTTTTTGAAATCTATTAGTATCAATACTGTATCCGAATGATACAATATAAGTGTTCATTTAGTAAAACATTGAAATAGATATAGCAAGCTATCCTTTACAGATAGACATATTATCATGCTATCGCGTTGACTTTCCTATACACCTCTGATGTAAGGATAATATGTAGTGAATTCTTCATTCATATCGCGAAAGGATAAGTGACCCTTGAAAAATGTAATCGAATATCAGAATAACTCACCCCTGCACGTACGCTTCATCAACTCTCATGAGAAACACTTCATGAATTAGTGAAGGAAAATAAAACATTTGAAGTTTACCCCTTTAAAAGCGTGTTTTTCAGTTTTTTTGAACTATATTTATTCTTCAGTAGAATAAACTATGTTGGAACAAGGATGACGGAATAATAATTCGTGAACAAGTGACAGTGGCCAACTATCTACTTTTAGTTCTGGGTCATTGATATTACTTTTGTTGATTTACTCAGTAAAATGAGCGACAGCAAATTTTCTGTTTTTTCTTAACTAAAACGTTCAACATTTATTTTACCAATAACGAATGAACCAATTTCGGAAAAAAATACAGAAGTAATAGAGAGAAAAGAGACCTTTCAAATGATTTATTACTCGACCCCCATGCCGTTGAAAAAAATAGGTAGGGTATGACTTCGGGTATGACTTCCATATCAGAATCAATCCCCCTAGAAAAAAAATTGACGTGCTCTCTGAAATTTTTGATCACACGTCCGTTTCTGACTTTCAGGGGGGTCATTTTTTGAGAAGGAAGCAAATTATATGTGAAACACACGCAGAACTACTACCTCAATCACAGATGTTGTAATTGGTCTGTTATGGAAGAACGACTGGAGATTTGATTATTAAAAAAAAAACGAATGATGTGGCTTGAATAGAAACCACTGATAAAAAAATGTACATGGGGGAGATAACTTCTCCCCTTACGAAGACGACATGTGTGGGATCGACATGGAACTCGATTCTCAAATATCAAAAATAAAGGCTGTTCAAGGCGGTCAGCTGCTAAGCCAAGCTTTGACATTGACCGTAGCGCCGACGAGACCTATGGCAGGTCGTAACAACGTCCTAATACAACGAATGCGTTATGTTTGGGCTCTTTCCTCAAACTTTTTGCCTTGAAATGGATGAAGCAATGGAAGACAGAGAACGCATGTCTTTGGTAGTCGATTACAAGGCTTGACTTAGCAGCTGAACGCCTTGGGGAGCCTCGTTCATTTTTGTTATCAAAAGTTTGAATGTAACGTCTCTATAAGAAGGGAAGTCATCGCCATTATTCACCCAGGCTTGTTCTTCAAGGAAAGTTGTGTCCAGCAATGAATTCATGATTCAGCCTAGTACCAGTAACGAAACCTACCGAAATATTGCTGTCTTATGTTGAATCAAAAATGCATTGTCACTAGGCTCCGATATTCAAGTAAGTCTATAAACAGTTCTCCCAAGGCATTAATGATCATCGCTATCTCTACGTCACTCATGGCCAAAAAAAGAATATCATTTGAGTGTCATACTGACTCCATTTGTTTGTGTATCTATAATGAATCATCATTTCTTTTTGGAAATATTCCTAATTTGTCTCACACTTCAATTTGAATATGGATGTAATGAAATACTCACCTCAACGCTCAAATGGTATTAAACACTTCGCAAGTGAACATGAATCATACCTTTGCCTTCACTGTCTTAGCCCAAAGACCTTTCAACTGGCATCTTCTGTCCCCGTAACGTAGGCCATACGGAGGAACAAATCAGCAGGATAGAAGACCCATTTCCTTCATTTCCAATAACTAACTAATATACATACAATCATTTGCATTACATAATATTATAACAATTAAAACTGAACTAACAATTGCTGCTCTTTCTATCCATAATCGAAAAAGAAACTCAGCCCATGTACCCATAATGAACAAAACTTAGAGAATAGCACACATCTTCGGAGTTAATTACACATTACCAAATTCATGTCCAGCCCTAATTGGGCTATTTCCAGAATAAATATGTTATTTCTACGCCTGTGAGCTAGCAGCTCACCATCTATCATTCACGTCCTTCCCTCATCACGCTGTCTGCCCATTCATTCACGAATCATATCCATTAATTCCTTTTTTCATTCATATCCCTGAGCATCATTTCACCATTCGTCCTTTCCGTCCTTTTCTTCCAATCTCGCTAGCCAATCCTGTCTGCGTACATGCATCTATCAATCACGTGCTCTGCCGTTTCAGGCTCCCAGCAGAGAGCCTCCGGACCCAGGTATCCCAAAAAGTTCCCATGCCCCGTGAGCAGCTGAACAGCCTTCCGCGACAGATCCAATGATTCATATTCGACTATTCTACAGGATCTGTAGAACAGTCGCCTAGTCGTGCCTCTCTCCAATTTTTTTTGCCATTCTCTCCTGATACTCTCTCACTCGTAGTTTTTATTTTTATATTCCATTTTTCTATATTTCATTATCGAATTCGTTGTTACTTGATGATCCAATAGTGTTAGCGGTTCACTTAATGTGAAAATAGGTGGTAGTGACTGAACTATTTCAAATTTTTTTATTTACTAAATGAATATTTGTATGTATGTATGTATGTTTATAAAAATATAAATGTGTATTTTTGTAGGGGTTCGAAAGATAGAATTTACAAATAAAATATTTTTGATATAGTTTTACAGAAGATAACTATTTGTGATATGAGTGTTAAAAGTAAGGTTTTATTTTGTGAGTGAAAAAGTTTGGAAACGATCGTAGCGAGTTGAACAACTTCACGAACAAAATAAAACTTTCTTTTAACACAAATATTATACAAAGTTTGTGTACAACTGTCCTGTTTTTATAATACAATGGATAAATTTGATATTTCTATAAAAACACATTTTGACTTCTCTTGTCAGTTAACTATTTTCATGTTATCGCATTTGCTGTGGAGTGGCCGTGTCAG
>WOGL01001664.1:0-10959 GCA_015342145.1 Leptinotarsa rubiginosa | reverse complement strand
TGTTCTGGGGGTGCGATAGGAAAAGTTAGATCAAATGTGAATATGTAAAAATGTGTCCCCCTGTATACTATTGTTGAGGTTTTTTTTATTTTTCTTGAAAATCATTATTCCAAAAGTTATTCAGGGTGGCTCGTTATAAATGGAATGCACTGTATAAGAGAAACGATATAAAATTTCCTAAATGGCAGACTTAGGAAAATATTTTTTTCAGTTTGTATCTAAGTCACTTCTATGCAATATGCAAATTTTTCGGAAGTTTCCCATATTGTTTTGTAAAAAGTTAAAGAAGTGAAAGCCAGAAAGCCTGAGCATATTCAGTTTCCATTTTGACCACCAACACTGTTTCTTGTGTACAGGAGTAGTAGATCGTTTCAGAAAAAATGTTATCGTTTTTTCTTCTCTATCACATAACATGTCACGTGTGAAACATCGCTTTCTTTTTACAATATAATATTTTAAATAGACTGTTCATATGATCAAATATGTCACTTTTGAAATATGCCAGTTCAGGACAGTACAGAAGGCCATTTTTGGGGTTCCAGTGAGACTGGAGGCAGCCATGAGCATCCTTTTTGTGATACCTAGCAAAAGCTACGTATTTTAGTTTTTTTCGAGAAAAGAAAGATTAATTTCAATTCAGGAATATAAACGGCAAGTTTTGCGCGTCATGAAAGTTAACGACATCGGAGAATCTTACTATTGAAGCCAAAAGTTATCGGTTATCGAAAGGCCAGAGTGAAATGTTCATAAAAATCAACTGTGGTTTTTCGATAGACGCGTAGTCAGGAAATAACTACGTATTGAGACCGACAAAAGGGGGACGAAAATATATCACCTTTCCGACGATGTATCTATAGACCGCTTAGCTGAGCAAAATATGTGTTTTCCCTTGAACTACTTGAATTTCTTCCAAATATCACCACAGAAAAAATCTATTGGGGTCAGGTCTGGTGATCGAGGGGAGCAACAAATAAAATGGCTGTTCGTTCCAATCCATCTTCCTTGATATTTTCCATCAAGATATTTCCGCACAGAAATCTCATTGTCAATGGAGGCAACGTCTAGCTGAAATATCATATTTCTGCGTTCTCAATGCTTAGGTCTTTCATGAAATCCAAGAATTTCGTTGTCAAAAATTATAAAATCCTCCACCGTTTAGTGTGTTTAAAAAAAACACTGGATGATTTTTGAATATTTCTACCCAGATATTGATTTTTTTGTGAATATCGTCTTTTTGTATTTATCATCCAGTGTGGATTATTCCTTGCCCAGTACCTGGAATTATGAGTGGACACTGTACCGTTAGTGGTAAATGTCGCCTCATCGGTGGTGAGAATATTGCCCAGAAAGTTATCATTATTCAAATGTTAACCTTGGCAGAATAAACAGAAATCCAACCTTTGTTCCACATCGCCTCTTTCTAATGTGTGCATCATTTTCGGTTTGAGGCAAATAACTTTATTTTTTGTCAAACATGTATGTATTTTAGATATACTAACGTGTAAATCTTGTGAAATCTGCCGCAAGCTATTTTTCGGGTTCTCTTGAACATACTCTAAAATGGTTCCGTCTATCTCTATATTCCCTCTTTGTCTCGGTACATGTGTTTTATTTACTCTCCCGGTTTTATTGAATAACGTATTGATCCTGGAGACGGTTGTATGGTGAATTGGTTCATGATCTGGATGTCTTCTGTTGAGTTCTTCCGCGGCCACCCTCTTTGATTTTATCACCAACTGAACGCACAATCTCAATTCTCTTGAGTAAGTTGAGATTCACCATTTTGAAAACTCGCGAATCCCTTTGGAAAGCATTTGAGGATACCTAACTGCCAAAATTATAACAACAAAAAACAGACAACTTAATTTCAAAGTCTGCTACGAAAAACAGTGCTTGGCTTATTGATCTAATCATATGAATATGCCGTATGAATTCCATAACGAATTGCCATTCTTAGACGTATTGGTAAAGAGGATCGACAACTAAGTGGGAAACATCTGTATATCGAAAACTCACTCACACAGGACAATATCTGAACGACGAATCCAACCACCATCAATCGACTAAAAGAGGAATCATCAAGACTGTTGGACCGTGCTTTCGTGCTCTGTAATACGAAAAAAGGTCTCGAGAAGAACTAGACATCATCAAAAATGATCTTCAACGGAATGGCTACTCCAAAGCAATGGTAGAACAGACTTTGACTAAAAGACAGCAGGAGCCTCGCAAGGAAGAGAAATCGTCACAACCAGTGCTTGCACTTTCCTATATCAGAGGATTATCGGAAAGGATAAGAAGAATTGGTTCCAAGTACAACATCAGAACCTGCTTCAGAATGGAAACACTATCCGTAGCAGCCTCACGAAAACCAGGCCACCAAACGCGGACTGCGATTTCAAGAATTGCATTTACCGGAAACCCTATGAGTGCAGAAAATCCTATATTGGCGAAACTAACAGGCCATTGAATGTTCTCATTGCCGAGTACAAGAAACACACACAGCGAGGGAAAACCAGCAAATCAGGAATAGCAGAGCATGTTTGGACCCATCAACATAACATCGAGTGGTCCCAAGCTGGGATCCTACACAGAGAGGAACATTGGTTTAGGAGGAAATTCAAAGAAGCCGCTTACATGTTATTCAACGACGTATTCAGCCAAGCTAGCGTAGATATAGGCAACATATCATCATCATCAAGCGAAAAAATGACCAACTGCCGCCAAACGGTCATCTCCCACTGAACCAGTGAAGCGGTAAAAGGAAAGAGGGGGTGAGTGGAAGTACTCGAAGGATCCATAAATGGTGATCTCTCGGAGATCCCCTCAGTCATGAACCCATTTGTCCTTCTTCGACAAAAATCAGCCAAAAGGGAAGGGAGCTGGGCTCCAACCTGAATGAACTCAAGACGACGTGCAGGAATCAGTCCACTCATCACCCGAAGAGATTGTGGATACTAAAAATCGAAACGTCGTAAAGTAACTTGGCTTGGAAAGTCTTAACTTTTTATTTTTATTTCAATTGTTCTATTCCTACTTTTATGTTATTTCACTATTATTTTATTTCGGGGTTTTTTGCTTAATATAATTGTGATTTTCAGCTATTAATTTCTGATTCTTTTTTAAAAAATTCTTTCAGGGAATTCAAATCATTTTATATAATATCAGACAATGGAAGTCCGAACTAACGAAATTCATCATGAAACATTGTCAATCATCTTCAAACAAATATGCCGTATGAAATGAAATCATGAGAATTTTGCCAAAATCTGTCACCGGGTTGGAACAAATGCTTGAAGAAAACAGATAAAGGAGTATTTTTACTATCGTTCATTGACTATTTACTATATCAAAAAAATCAAACAATATGGATAAAACCTTTTCAATTTGATTTTTGATTGAACTAGGGACATCTATCTGTACCTTTTACAATGATAAAACTTCATATTTGAATATTTCTTGTCTCTCTCATTCCAATGGCAACTTTATCTTTCCTTTGAAGTGTACAGTTTGTTATACAGGGTCAGTCAAAAAAATCATGAATTTGGGAATTTGTCATCATATAACTAACGTACTGTATGAGATATTGGGCTAAAAATTGGTATATATGGGTTTAAAATATGCTTAAATCGAATGGAGTATTCACTTTTTCGATAAAAAAAGCCTTATGGCCCTTCTCGAAATTTCGACCCATTGAGCAGGTCATAGCAGGTCTTGAAAATAAGAAAAATCCATATCTATTAACATATTAAAATAGAGCTCGTCGAGTACTATAACTAAAATTTTCATAATTTGAAATCGTTTCATGGTTTCCAAAATAACAGGGTTTTGCGGTTTGAAATCGCACACACTGTATATAGATCTCAATGAATGAAATTATATCAATGGTGATAACTATAATAAAACTGATTGACGATAAATATAATTCTTTTATTTTCCAGATGGCAAAGATATGTTGGTCACTGCTGAATATCCTGAGACATATCAACAACAGAAACGTTTGAATCCACAAAATTGAGATTCCCACATTCGCACTCAATTCACCTACCATTCAACAAAAAATGTTGAACATAAGCACGAATAACTCTGAAGTTTTATTTGAAAATATAGCAAATGTACCATAAAAAATACATTGGAATCTAAACAGTATATTCTACGATTCATTGCCGATGAAAATTCTCCATATTTCTGTCAAACAATCAACATACTCAATTCATTCATCATTATGTTATATAAACTTCCCAGAAAAATTTAAATTATCTGATACCTTATCTAATCAATTGATTTAAGAACGGTAGATACCTATTATGAATTGATTTCCAAGGAACTGAAGAACTGAAAAGTGTTTAAAATTTGATCACACAAATATGAATATGAAAGATTTGCAGTATACAGACATATATGAGAGAAAAACGAAATTGCGAAAAGATAATAGTCAAATTGATGAACCTTAGTAAGAAAATACACAATATAATTGTCACTTAGTACCATCTCTCTCCCTCATCTCCATGTTGCCAGGCAGATTCTCACTTTGTGATATTTGTTGTATTCTGACTTCCTGATAGTGAGTGATGAAAATAAAATATGAATTATTTCCATTTTGAGCAAAATGAGTATGTTGAGTGTAATGAGAAGAGATACATAAAGGATGATAAGTTTCCCGGGTAATAACACGTTTGACATTGAATCAATCACATCTGACAGATACTTATGATGCACTGTTTGAAACCTTTGGTGTAGTAATGAATATTACTGGAGTTTTTTCCAACACCAAGTCGTTATTTTTAACACCTCGACACATGTTTCACCAAGTGATCACCTTCAAGAGGAAGATCAAACTGGAAAGTTTGCGAAGCTAACCCTATTTATGCTATACAGGTATACCATACAGGTATACCACACCTTTGGTGTCTTAAATTAATTTTACAATTTGTCTTATCTAATAATTTAACAATATGTCCTCATGTAATGTTTAAATGTATAGCTATAATATTATTTTAACAAGCTATATAGTATGCTATTTGGCACTGGTTCGTCATCGTTATTCATAATATTATTACCTATGTTTACTTATTTCTACACTCTCATAGGCATCTAGGTGCCTGTTATTGTTAACTTGTCTAACTAATCTTAATGAACTGAAGTCTATGGAATGATTTTGTTGTGCTAGGTGTTCCTTTTATCTTACTTTAACAGATCTTTTTGTCTGTCTATAATATTTTGCATCGCAGTCCTAACATTCAATTTCGTGAATTCCAGACTTTACTGAATTCTCGTCTTTGTCTTTTGGACTTCCCGAAAGGCTCTGTAGTGTATGACTTGTTTTAAAAACCACCTTCATACCTAGTTCCTTGAAAATCTTTCCAAAGTTCTTCGTGTATTGGTGGTATGGAACTGAGATGTATTTATCTTGGTTTTTGTCCTTTCTGACAGTTGAGATTTCGTTCATTCGCAACCTAAACTTCTTCTTCCTTATTATGTCATTTACAATACCCCTCGAGAAACCGTTAGTGGCTGCCATTTCCTGTATTGTGTTTTTCTTTTGTAAACCTCTCATGTGGTCAACGAAAACATCGCCAGAGTTCACTAAATGGTGATAGATGACTACCGAATTAAAGTGAGAGATATATATTAAGATGTCAAAATAACGAGTTTGTCACATATTACATCAATATTTAGATCGAAACACGTGTCGAGGTGTTAAAAATAACCATTTGGTGTTGGAAAAAACTTCAGTAATATTCATATCTGACAGATATTCATGCAAGTTAACTGACAGATAATAATCACCAACAGACCGGTTTTAGGTCTGTTGGTGATTCACCACCTCTTCAGTGGTGAAGAAATTATAATAATCTCTTAACACATGTTATACAACAATGTTATTACAATGTGTCGCGAATGAATCAAGATAATTTACAAAATGTGTACCTTGAGCGTGAGATGCTCAACAACAAGTTATACTAGCGATTCAAAAATACATTTTTGGACTGAAAAGTTATCGACCTCAACATGAACATAGTAGCACTCGTATATAAAAGCTAGAGAATTTTGTTGTTCATCTGTTGGCAGTTACTTACCAAAGTTTCAGCCATTTTGGACGTGCAGTTGTTAAGTAACAGTCGTTTGGATTATGTATATGGGGACTTTTCACCACCATTCATCACAGTGAAATTTTGAACAGCTAAATTTGAACGTGACCGTAAGAGCTTGGGAGACGATGAACGTTCGGGAAGTCCAAAAACTACAACTACCGACGAAAACATTGCCAAAGTTCACTAAATAGTGACAGACGACCGCCAAATTAAAGTGAGAGACAGTAGAGGTTTTGAAGATGTCAAAAGAACGTGTTTGTCACATAGTACATCAATATTTAGGTATGAGAAAGCTCTTCACGCGTTGTGTTCCGCGTTTGCTCACGTTAGACCAAAAACGTGTTCGAATGAACATTTCCAACGCTTTGTTGGCGCAGTTCAGGGGCAATGAATTCGAGTTTTGGTGCTGATTAATTAACAACAAATCGTTATTTTAACACCTCGACACGTGTTTCGATGACCAAGTGATCATCTTCACGAGGAAGATTGAACTAAACATAGGTTCAATGTTATTCTTATTTATACCATACATACCTCCTCTAGGTACCTACGTCTTAAGTGTTTAAATTATTTTCACAATATTGCCTAATGTAATAGTTAACTGAATCTGATGATTAAATTATTATTTCAATAAGCTATATATAGTATACTATTAGGTATTAGTCCACCATCAAAGCAAACAGTGTTTGTTTTGGCTACAAAGGTGATGGCGAATATTTTTTGAGATAGTCATGGTGGACTTATACCTATATAGTTTGTTGAAATAATATTTTATTCATTAGATTTATCTAACTTACATAAGGATACATTGTAAAATCAATTTAAGACTAGTAGATAAGGCAACATTGTGAAATCAATCAATTTAGAACACTTAAGACGCAAGTACCTACAAAAGGTAACTATGATATAAATAAGGATAACATTGTACGTATATTTAGTTTATTCTTTCTCTTGAAGATGATCACTTTATGATCGTAACACGTGTCGAGGTGTAAAATAACGGTTTGGTGTTCGGATACAATACAATACAATACGGATACTAATAATATTTTTCATACCATTATACGCCCGGAACAAAAATACAGTCGAAACAGTGGACTGTATTTTTGGACAGAGGGAACTGGCCCGAAAAAAAAAACAGAAACTGTTTTTTCGGCTGGGAAAGTGATTGCCACTGTTTTTTGGGATAGTTATGGAGTTATTTCATTTATTCGATTATCTTCAAAAAGGTAACACCATTACAAGAGCATTCTACGCATCATCACTTGACAAGCTGAAGAAGGAACTTGAAGAAAAACGGCCACATTTGCAGAAAAAAATTCTGTCACCGTCTCACATCTCAGCGGTTTCCATGGCGAAAGTCCCCGAAATACGGTTTGAACTGCTTGACCATCCGCCTTACTCACCATATCTAGCCCCAAGCAACATCTTGGGGCTAGAACATTTGTTCTTACCTGTAATTTTTTTTATATTGAAAGTACTATTTCTGTCAAAAGCAGAGTTAAACGGGTAGTTTTTTCTTCTGGACTCTTCAAGTCATATTTTGAGCAGTACTGCAACAAAATCAGTGATTTCTTGGAAAAGAGGTAAATTCGAAAATTAGAAACTTCCGAGGCGATTCAACAAAGTTCTTGCACAAGGTATCTTCCACATTTTGTTGTTGTGAACCCTAATAAACCCAATATGTTGAGACTTGGTTTTGACGTTGCCGCTAAGAATAATGGTACAAGCGTAAATGATAACCTTCTACTAGGTCCGGGTTATTTGACTTTATTACCAGGTGTTCTAATGTGCTTTCGTCGATCGAAATGGGGCTTCTGTAGGGATATAACCAAGATGTTTCATAGAGTAAACATTCGCAAGGTGGACAGATATGCGCATCGGTTTCTGTGGCGGAATGGCGAGCAACATAGGCAGGTAGATGAATACGAGGTGATGATGTTCGGTGCTTCTTGTTCTCCATATTCTGCAAAATATGCCAAGCAATCGATAAATCCTGAACTGATAAAAATGTAGAGAGAAGTTTCTATGTTAACGACTATATGCATTGTTGTAATACAGAGCAAGAAGCACCTTCAAAAATCGAAAGTCATTGAACTTCATAAAAAAAGTGGTTTCGATATTGTTGACTTCAAATTCACATTTGGTTATCGCAAAATACGGAAACTAACATCGTTGGACCGCATTTCAGGAGTATGGTGGGATGTGAAATCTTATTTGTTTACATTCAAAGTTGTTTATCATAAGGTTACCAAAGAAATAACTGACGGCATAGTTACTCCTTCTTGTCTATCAAGGGGATAATTATTCAGGCAATCTGCCGACGTGACATCGGATGGGACGATAGGATTCCAACAACAATCTTCCATAGATGGTTAGAATGGATGAACAGTTTAGAATAAATCTCTCCACTCAGGATTGCAAGATGCTACTCTCTTCTTCTTTCCACTGCTGAGACAACAGAAATCCACATATTCTGTGATTCGAGTGAGGAAGCATTTGCAGCGGTAGCCTACCTGAGAGTTATTTTTGAAACCTACATTGAGGTATCTTTCGTTTTATCAAAGGCCAGAGTGAGTCCTCTGAAGCATATTCCAATTCCAAGGCTAGAGTTATAAGCTGCAGTGATAGGTGGCCGATTGCTATGCACAATATTGAAAGAAATTCCTTTTAATGGTTCTTTCTTGTGGACAGATTCCAAAACAGTTCTGTGTTGGATCAAAGGTGATGGATGGAATTATAAACAATTTGTAGCACACAAAATCGATGAAATAGAAGATTTAACAGTTGCGACTCAATGGAAATATGTCCCTGGCAAATTAAACGTTGCTGACAAAGCAACAAGAATAAAAAATTCGTCAAATATTGACGCAAATTTTAATAGTTGTTGGTTTCGAGTTCCTGTTTTTTTTCTAGAATTTGAATGATTCACCATCAGACTTCGATTTTTTGAATCATCATCTCGACGATGAAAATGAGAGAAAATCCACCCCAGAAGTACACCGGTTTTCCAAATGGCGAAAACTTGTGAGAAGTGCAGCATGAGTATTGAGGTTTTGCAGACTTCTTCTACAAAAACATCGTAAGGAAACTGATATTCCTTCTGGAGAATTATATGTTGAGGAAAAAACTGATGCAGAGAGATTGTGTTTCGAAGAAAGACAAACAAGGAAATTGAATTACTGTGAAATATTTTCTGTATGTGTTGTAGCGTTCAAAATTCTTGAATAGTTTCTTCAAATCATAAACAATGAACAAAATTTAAAAAAACAACTCGTTACCTATCTTGTAGATCGATTACTAATTATTTGGACAATTGCCGGTAATCTCTAAGCAGTAGAGAAGGGAGTGATTTTATGAAACTTTTATAATAGGCGCCACATAGTTCAGTTGGAATGGATCAGGGGAGTAATTGACAACAAGGATAGAGCAACACCTATTGTAGTAAGATAATAAACAAACATATATTGAGAAAGGAAAGTTTATATTCTCACAACCAACAGCAAAATCTCGAATATTATAGTTAGCAGAGATCAACAGTCATCTGTTATGGATTGCTTTCATCTTTCAACCGTAGCTCAAGCTTAAGCACATACGCAGGTATAGGAGTATAAGTAGAGTTGGAAATTCCATTAACGTGAAAATTTCCGCTTTCCATAGAATATAAAAATGAGAAAAGATGTATCGCAAAATATCAAAATATTAATAAAATTAGAAAAATTTCCCGCTTATCACTGGGTAGGTAGACTTGCGTTCCAACTTGCCAGGTCCTTTGGTGCATGTGGTATCCTAAATACCAAACACCACTCTGTCAGTAAACCCAAATCAGGCTAGACAGACCAGGTCAGGATTTTCTAATTAGTTGACGAATTTCAAACCCAACTGTAAAACCCTTCAGAAAAAGGTTTTAGCTGCCGGTGAATCAATTCTAATTATGTAAATGTCCTTCTGACAAAACAGAGGTTTTCTATAGAAAATAACTCGCCAAAATTATTCTATTTTTTCCCACGTTTGCTCCCTGGACTAGTTAAATCCTCCTCCACCGGAACGTCTTTTCTCCTTTGAAACCACCAGTTACCGCTAGCAACAGATGTGAAGTGAAACGATTCAGGGCCCTTTAATCACCATTGAAGGACGTGATTGGTCTCTAACAGATTCTCAAAAACCAACCACAAGAGACAATAGAAGGTAGTCACTACTTCACTTTCGAAAATGCTGATCTTCACTTCAGGGTAATAATGTCAATTACTTAACCACGTTAGTAAATTGGGCCCGATATGTTTTTATCAAAGAGCACGTACAAAATGGCTCCTTTTCTTTCTTCTCTTCCAAAAACACTATGAGAAGAAACATCGGTAATCGATTTCAAAAATCGATATTAGACAGTTCCTGCAACAGCTGGAAGGAAACAGTTGAGGAATTATTGTCCAGATGGTAATAGCAATAAATCAATGTATTTCTATAACAATTGTACATCTTCTATCATTGAAGGCCAAGGTAACTGATTATACGATTTTGATTCACAAAAAAAACTAAAAATGATATGTGTAACAGTGTCGTTACTGTAAATTGAAAAAATCGAAACCAAATACATCGAAGATGGGAGATTTGCCAAGATGCGCCTCAAAACCATTCACTCAAACTGGTATTGATCATTTCATGCCCTTGTTTGTCCCAGTTGGGAGGCATAAACAACGTTGGGGAGTTATTTACACTTGTATGACAAGTCCTAAAGACTCCTCCCAATTATGCGATCTACTGCAGTCCATAGAATATGTGTATTCACATCCCATCACTATACAGGGTGTCCCTGGACTTCCTCTTTTCCTCTCGAGAATGTATAGATGGGGTCAAAATATCACCAGTA
>WOGL01001663.1:0-10962 GCA_015342145.1 Leptinotarsa rubiginosa | reverse complement strand
AGAAAGGTTAATGCAGTCAAGCTGCTGGAAAGTAATTCCATGAAAATCAAAAAATAAATAGATAAGTACTTTTTGATCATTCCCATATTGATTTCAATTTAAGAGCCACCGATAGACAGCTGTTTCAGCCTATTGGGCATCGTCAGTACCAGTTTCCTACTTCTCCAACATATATAAAATGTGGGAAACTTTCGAAGAAGGGAAAAAAGAAATTAAATTCAAAATGGACTTTGCAAAGATGTTTAGACTGGAAGAAGAAGCCCTTTTAAATGAACATTTAATTACATCAAAAACACTTCCCACTCAGTTTGTACTCCACAAACATTCATTATTCGAGTTCAAACTGAATGGGAAAAATTATATTCGTATAATTCAATGTTCATAAGAAGGTACTTCTTTTGAAAGGGCTTTTTCTTCCAGTTTCTGTCTGAGAGAAACTCATATATGCGTGATCTATAAATCTTTTTTGAGCGTTTATTACGAAAATAACAGTAATGAGCACAAGATCACTTTTCTCCATACTAAATGTCAAGTTAGTATTTGACTAGTTCCAGTTATTCGTGATCTCCATTTTTCGTTTATATAAGTTCAAGTCTCGAATCATTCAGAAAATCCAAGTGTTCAAATGGATTAGAAGAATTTTTTTTTTAGTTTATTCGATTTTTCAACTATTGGCATGCTGTTCAAGTAATTTTGTTGCTTTTTCTTGGACCAGAGAATCAATCTTCTGGTTGTAGACCTAGAAACAAAGTAGTTGCACTAGCGGCTAGTGACTAGCCTAATAAGTATGTAGGCAACTTCTTAGTTTGTTCTGTAGGGAGAAATTAGTTTTTTTAAGTTTTCAAATGCCTTTTTTTTGACAACTCAGATTTTTTCTATAGTAACTTCTCATTTGAATTTCCTATTTATAATTTAGAACTATTTTATCTCACAAGGATAAATGTAAGTATCCAACTTATAATCTCATGAAAATCTTTATCTTTATTTTATTCATTACATGTAACATGAGTATTTTTTTTTTGTAGATTCCAGTGTGGTTTCAACATCGAAAGGTTTGGATGTTGATTTTCGTCATTTACCACCACCAGCTATTATTAGTAAAAAAAGAACATCTTCAGAAGCATCTCCTGACCAGAACAGCGCCAAAAAAAGCAAATCGGAAGTTTTTGACAAGTAAGTAGTGCTCAGTTTACTCATTATGGATTAACTTTTCTATGAAAAGGATAGGAGTTATAAAACTTACACAGAACAACGTGTTCAACATAATTCATCAAGATTAACAAAATTCAAACATTTGTTTTCAATGAATCTAATCTTAATCACGTTTAGTAGTTCCTACCAAAAATCATTTGTTGTTTCTACTCTTACAAGATCTAGAGTACGATTAGTGCCAACAAAACACACCCAATTTTATCCTAATCAGTAATAGGGTACATTACAACTAAAAGTATTGCTTTCAAGTTGAAAACAGTCGTTGTTAAGTAATAATTAGAAGCATATTATATTTTTCATGTTCCAGGTTATTTGGAGACGAGGATACGGATCTAAGGCAGCTACCCATAACTGCAGAGCACCAACCAGTTACTAGCACGGAACAACAACAACCTGCTATTACGGAACAACGTCCCCCTACTCCACCTCCACCTATCATATCTTCAAGTGAGAGTCCTACAGATAGCCCTAAATCGGAATCGTCCATAAGTAATTTGGATGCCATTAGAGCTAAACTAGCGAATGCTACGAACAGAGACAAAATACTTTCTAAATCATGTAAGTATATAAACATGAGTTTTAATCAAATGAGATTCAATCAATCATTTAAATTTTACTCATCAACCGAAACTACTGTATATATCACAAAAAATATAACATATGCAAGAGCTTATTGGACTAGTCAATTTGTCATTGAATTCCTGAGCCTTATACTCGTACTCGTACTTAGTCTAGTGCTCACTTTCCAAGAGGTTGATAAATATTTGATTATTACTATTATAGAAATCTCATTGAAAGATTATTTTGTCACTTTATTTTTTATCAAAATCCAGTTGCAAAGAACAAATTTGAAATGTGTCATCTGATAAGTGTGTATCGAATTATGAATACACCAATCCGTTACCTGATGAAAATTAATAATACTAATCATGATAATAATTATACAATGTTCACAATAAATATTATTTAAGATGTGTTTCGCTACACGTTCGCTTCTATCAGTTGAAGTGATACATCAAACTATTTGACAATGCCTTTTATATAACATTAGGTAATTACAAACTCAATTAGATTAATGATTAATTCTTGTGAAACAGCTAGATTTTCAAAAAATAATTACAATTCTAGGAAAATAGGTAAAAATTTGTTTATTGACGTTTCATGAAAACAAGTTTAACTATAGTGAGTGAATAACTTCTTGTTTTACGTTTGAAATAAATTTTCAATTTCTACTATTATTGGTATCCAGAGGTTCCAGTATGTTGACTATTGGCATTTTATGCAAAAAGTTAATGTTAGTCTAACATATTTATGAATAATCTGTTTTCCTAGGTATTGTGATTGTTTTTTCAAAATGTACCTGTTTTGCCAGAATTATTGAAACATACAAAATAAATACAAAAAATACAAAATAAAATGTATTTCAAAATTAGGTTATAAGGAGCCAACTTGATTTTTCGAAAAATCCCAATTCTTGGGATTTTTTGAAAATTGTCATCATTATCATTATTATTATTCTAAGTAGGTTTTGTAATTACCTACTGTTATATAAAAGATATTGTAGAATAGTTCAATGTACCAGTTCAACTGAAGAAGCTGCTCTGTGGCAAAACGCATCTTGATTGAAATTTATTGTGAACATTGTTTAATTAATTATTATCATGGATAGTGTGTATCTCGAATAATTGTATTATTTGCAGTCATATTAGTGAAAATTATATCAATAGGGTCTTGAAATTGAACTAGTCAAGTTGAACTCGCTGAAGTAAACTAATGTGTTTACTTCACCTCGTGGTTGGTGAAACGGGTGTCGAGAAGAGTATAGCAGTTTTAGTGTATAATAATATGTGTTTTTTTTTCAGTTAACAAAAAGCGACTAAGAGCTTTGGAAGATCAAGATCTGAGAGTTCCCAAAGTATCCTCAACAACTGACTCACCTCGGAAAATAATAATTTCTCCTGAAGATGAGAAAATCATCAAACTTGGCAACCTCACCAAAGAGCAGGAGAACCTCCTTCTTAACAAAATACTTATGCAAATGGAGAAAAATAAATTGAAAGATGCCAAGAAAAAAGACAAAGAGGAATCATTCAACATATCTTTGCAACCAATAAGTGATGAGGAATTTATTAGTAGTGACGAAGAGAAAGGACATGTTGATAAGGGGCAGCAAGAAAAATCTGAACCGAATTCCAAACCAGAACCAAACAAAATGAAGCCTATTTCAGAGGAAAGCTTGATACCTTTCAACGACAAAGATGAAAGGTTGAACGTCGGACCGATGCCACCACAAGGGGATTTCATGCCCGGTCCTTTCTTCCCAAGAGATGGTAGGGAAATGAGAAGATTTCCTGGTCCTCCAAATTGGAGGGGTGCTCGAGGCGGTCGCCGTTTTTGGGAAAATCCACCAAGAATGCCTGTCAGGCCATGGAATCAACCAGCCCCATGGAGAAATTTGCCTCCTCATCAACAGCAAAGGGACTATCCTCCACAGCAGTTTCCACAGCCTACAGATTTCCCTCCGGCACCAGAAGAAGAACTTCCAGTTTCTTCCGACATTGAGCCGAAAGATCATTTACCCAGTGGAGTTGTTAACGAGGATGAGATCAAGACTATTGTCATTGATGGCGTTCCGAAGGATATTCGATTCTACGGCGAGTTGGGTATCATATTCATCAGCTGGGATGATCCCAGGGAGTTAACGTTCCAGGATGATGGTGTACGACAGATCACATTCAACGATAAAGAGTGTTATGTGTTTGCTTTGAACCATCCGTACAAAGAGGTTCTAATTAATGGAAGTCTTCATAAGGTAAAGATCGGTGCTCCCAGTAGGGAGATCTTCATCGATCAGGTGCCTTATGAATGCTTCTTTGGTAGTGTTATTCGTATTGACTTGGACGGAGTCAGTACAACCTTGAAGCTGGAAGGACCGCCACCTCCAGTGAAAATTGGTGACACGAAAAGAACAGATCTAGTTGCTGGCAAAATTAATGTATGCATAGACGCTAAGGTTGTTGTACCCGTGTTTCTAGATGCTAAAGTTCAAAAGTTTGTTCTTGAGGGTGAAACGCACACTTTGAAATTTGTAAATGCGTTGGAAACAGTTTTAATAAATGATGTACCTTTTAATGTTGAATATGGTGGTCTCCCTAAACCTATTGTAATAAATGGTAAAAAACATTTTATAAGATTTTCAGTATTGCCCAAAGGTATAAAACCCGGTAGGGTGAATATCAGGGATATGGAGGGTAAGGGCAACATAAGCCCTAAGTTCGACGAGAACAGCCAAGACAGCAATCCTGATATCGATGCCTACGATCCAGCTCTGCCAATCGTGGGAAAGATAACAATCTCAAAGGGGGCTGACTCGCCTGATAGAAATTCCAATTCTCCCAACTTCTACAGGAACCTCTTGCAGCAACAAAGTATGAGTAAGTGTAGTTTACAAAATTATTCATTAGTGGAGATTGTCGGTCAGCTATTTCTTAAAATTGAGAATACACAAGGCGTCCGAACACTGCATATTTACCTGATAAATCAATATTGCTAATATAAAGATCATTTAGTTTTTTCATCCATTTTAGTTGCCTCTATTGTAATAAAGTAAGTAATGACTTCTCATGAAAAACATCATTAGTGTCAGGTCATACAATTCCCTGTCAATTCTATTATCAAAAAAAATAAAAGTGGAACCTCTAGCGTTGAATAAATCCAAAACAGACACTCTCTCAAAAATCAGAATTGCAATACTTTTCTCGACGCGTGTTTCATCAACCATGTTGGCGTCTTCAGGAGGTGAAAGAAACTAATGCCTCACTCTGAAACTAGTATCTATTTATATCTAACACATCAATGATTTTATCTAGGACTGTGCTATTTTCAGGCTTTCGAAAGAATCCAAAAAATCTAGTGTCATATACCGATCCCAACAATTTCAGACTGATTTCATTCATTCTACTATGGCCATTCTCCAAGGCGTGTTGAGCAACACTAGATTTTTCTGGTCTTCGAAATCGGATATGTGCTGCATGTTCTTTGAAACGAGTTTTAATGAATTGCTTAGTCTGACTGATATATTGTGTGTCACAGTCCTCACAGCTTATTTCATATTTATTGAAAATAAGATCTAATCTAATATATCTAATATAATATATAGGAGTATTTTTTTAATTGAACCAGTAACCTTTGAAACTTGCTTAGTTCAACAAACCCTAAAGACAAGATGTTGAAAAATGAAAAGTTGGGGATTTATGCAATGAGCTGCTAGGATTACTACAAAAAAATATATTGGTTAGACTAAGCGAGCCTTTAAAACTCGTTTCAAAGAACCAGTAGCACATATCCGATTTTGGGGACCAGAAAAATCTAGCGTCGCTTAGTACGCCTTGGAGAACGGCCATATAATGTACTGAAACTGCCTGAAATTGTTGAGATTTGTACATGACACTAGATTTTTGAATGCTTTTGAAAGTAGGGAAGTAGCAAAGTGTGATATGCAAACAATAAATAATTACAGAAGTCCCATTCCATTCCATTATTCATCTTTTAATGAATCACTCTGTTAAAATTAGTGGGAAGATCTGCACGAAATCGTTGATGTTCGTCGAAAAGTGAAAGTTCACTCTCTTAGATATCAATGGAAACCAGTTTTAGAGTTAGGAATTGGTTTTCTTCACCTCCTGAAGACGCCAACTTAGTTGGAAAAACGCGTGTCGAAAAGAGTATTGCAGTTCTGGTGTTTAAGAAAGTGCTTGTTTTGGGTTTATACTCTGTGTTCCAGATACGGAGGGCGAGCTTGGAAAAATCGAAAACTCTGAGAGCCATAAAGTGGGTTGAATAAGGAAAAAGTTGCTTATTTTAGATCTTATATAAATGACGTGTTGAAATTTAGTAAATTCTTATTAGCTTCCAAAGTATTTTAAAGGACTGTCTAAAGTTATTTAAAAAGACATTTGCATTTAAAAACAAAAAACACCATTACCAATTATGCCTATGCTTGCAAGCTTTTAGGAAACAACCACATTTCAACATAGACTACGACATATTACATACAGAAAGTAACAGACAAAATTGAACCTCTGGAATCTCTAGAAATCAATAAACGCAAAATCTACCTGTTTTACCAGAATTAATTATTTATTTAATGAAGTTTTGTTATTACCTACTGTTATTTAAAAGACATTGTAGAATAATTTGTTTAACCTGTATAACTGATGAAGCTTCCGTGTAGTGAAACACGTCTCAAATAAAATTCATTGTGAAAAATATATAATAATTATAAGGGATAAACAACTTTTATAATGATCCACACTATTTTTTATATTGTAATAATATCTGATATTTTCTAGATAATTTAGAACGACTGTCCAATGCTATGACACCTACATTGGCTCCCCTCCCTACAGCTGGAGCTTATCAGGTTGAAAACCAATCGAATCCGGATGTTCCAAAGAATGAAACTACAACTTCCAAACCAACTCCAATTATAAATATCAATGACTTGTTTCAGAAACTAGTAGCCTCTGGTTTTGTTACTTCTACAGACCAGAAAAAACCACCAGTTTCCCAGGTATGTTATTTAGCTGTGATCATTATTTAGTAAAAAATGGAGGCTTTAGTAAAAACTAAATTAGAGAAATGGTTCATAACAAATAATTTTCTAGGAACTTCTGAAAGAAAATCAACCTAGTGTAAACAAAGAAACTCCTGTTGAAAAACCAATAGCAAAACCTATTTCTGGTCCAACGGTCTCTAAACTCAGAAGAAATACCTGCGAGAATCTTAGGCCAATTACATTTGAAAAGCCAGAGTCACTCAGGATTCGACAGAATGTTCTCTATTTAACTCTTTACTCAGGAATGCAGTGTAGCAGTTGTGGAATGAGATTTTCACCTGAGGCTAGTATGCAGTATAGTCAGCACTTGGATTGGCATTTCCGGCAAAATCGAAGAGGAAAGAGGAATTACCGTGTTGCAAATAGCAGAAGGTGGTACTATTCCTTGTCTGATTGGAAGAATTACGAAGAACTAGAGGATTTGGAAGAAAGAGGTGAGCATTGCTAAGAAAAAATTTGTTGGCTCAAAAGTGTACGTACTTAATCTTGTTATTCGAAGCTTCATTGATAACATATAATTTTCAGAGAAAAATTACTTTGATCAGCAACAGCAGCAAGCTGATAATGTTGGAGAGGATGCAGAAGAAGACGCCGTCATTCCCAGTGTTTCTGCCGATCCTGAATCAACAGACGAATGTTGCGATGTTTGTAGAGATAAATTTGATCAGTTTTTCAATGAAGAGAAGGAAGAGTGGCACCTGAGAAATGCTATCAGGATAGAGGACAAAACATACCATCCTCTCTGTTATGAGGACTATCAGGTTAGTAACAAAAATATTTCTGAAAAATACATTCAGAAGTAATGTATTCAAGTAACACTTCATTGTGAAATTTTCATTGGACAGTTCACAAAACTGCAACACGTGTTTTGCTATACAAACAAAGCCTTCTACAGCTACGATGAATTCCTTAACAGTAGATTTGAAATGAAATGTAATCTTTAGAATGTTGTATTTATTGTATTTGTCTCTGAGAAAATGAAATGAAAACTTTAAATTGTTGATATTGTGAAACCTACGTACCTACTTTGATAAATTTTATATAATTTATAAATTATATTTCTCTATCTGTGCTGTATTGACTTGTGTAAAAACTTGATGTGTATTTTAACACCAATAAAATATTCTATTCTATTGTATACAATAGCTTCCTCAAGCTTATGAAGTGAAAATCTCACAATAAAGTTATACTTGAATAAGTTTTGGATTTTTGTCAAGTATCGGCCAATTCCATCACATATGTTAAGAAGTAATATTTTAAATTGTTTTTCAACATCAGCAATCTCTTTTGGACCAAACGGCAGATGAAAGTAAAATCCAATCACCCGAACCAGCTAAACAAGAGGAAACAACTATTCCAGGCCTTGAAATAATAATAGATGTTGATGATGAGGATGAAGACAATAATGAGGTAGACACGGAACCAACGGAGGTGGTATCCTTGGAAAGTGATGAATCCAAACAAGTAGAGGACGAAAATGATAAGACTGATCAACCCCTTGAAGAAGGGGGAGATGACGACGACGACGATGACGTCATTCTTAATGAGGTAAATATATTTGTTTATGAAGAAAAGAGAATTAAAATTTTCTATGTTTTTTACCACTTTTATTTGTAACTAACGTTACTGCAGTTTCATCCTATTAGGAAATTTTAAAACTTGTACATCCATCAATTTATATCTGTTTATTGTTTTCATGATCCAATTTTTTGTTCATTTGACTTAATTTTTTTTTGTTCAGGTTGCCCCAATAAAGATTGTAGTTGATGATGATGATGAAGAAATGGGCGAAGATAGTATCGAATCTGAAATGAAGGGCACCATTAAAGTTAAAAGAGAAAGTTTGGATGATGGATTTGTCGAGGTGTCAGGTCTTGTAAGCCTACAGAATGGAAAACAAATAAAGATAAAGGCAGAGCCTGTAGATTTAGGTGAGTTTATAATTTGAAAAGCTCTTAATGCTGTTGTAATTTTCTGTTATCTTTCCTAATCAGTTCCCATTTTTTAAAACTTTGGTGTCTTTAAACATTTGAATTCACAGCAAAACAAGTGATGATTTTTTTTTGTATAAACTCTGCATTTATTCATCTGGCAAAAACAAAGTGAAACATGTATATTTTCAAAACAAACAATTATCAGTGCAATCATTTAAAAAATGTTATAGTTAAAAATATGATATGGAATACAGGTTTTTTTTGCTGTTTTAGAATCAAATTAATTTTTCCAATCTATCAGCATGCATAACCATTTTTATGTGAATATGATCAATTGATATTTTATTTTTTAGCTTCAAAATCTACTATTGCACTATTTAATTGAATCACAGTGGTCGAACTTTCAATATTTTCTGTAATTTTACTACTTTCAGAATTTTGGTCGTCATCTTGTCCTTTCTTTTATACTACAGGACATGTATTCATTACTATTATAGACTCTACTTCGACAGTTTATCAACATTCTGTTTTGAATTAAGATATTTGAAAAATCCAAAATAAAATAAGTTGAAAACACTTTATCCATGATAGTTGCATCAATAAGATAGATGATTAATTCTGGTAAAAATAGGTTGATAAAACAATCACAGTATTACTTCTAAGAAAACATGCAATTTGTAAATATATTAGTTATTGGCATTTTATGCCAAAATTTGATAGATAAATGATTGATTCTGGTGAAACAGGTAGATTTTAAAATATATTACTCCTAGGAAAACAGGTAATTTAATAATATGCTATTTTTTGAAAACAAATTTAACAGAAGTGGTCATTAATGGTCATTTAAAAGAAAATTTTCACCCACCATTGGTATACTTGTTTTCATAAAATAACATATTATATAAATTACTTGTTGTTTTCCTAGAAGTAATAATGTAGTCAAATTGTTTTTCAAAATCTAACAATATTATGGGAATTATTCATGATTTAATTCAGTTTTGACATAAAATACCAATAATTAACATATTTACAGATTGAGTGTTTTTCTAGAATTAAAATTGTGAGTGCTTTTTTAAAATCAACCCATTTTACCAGATTCAGTTATTTATCTTATTGAGTTTTGTTGTATAAAAGACATTGTTTGTACCAGTTTAACTGATGAAGGTTCCATGTATTGAAACACGTCTTGAAAAAAATGTATAGTGTGGAAATTGTATAACTATTATCATGGAAAGTGTTGAATAATGAAACATATGTTGTTGTTTAGTTACTGTTTACATGAAAATCTCACAGTGCTTTCATTATGTTACTACAAAATTTCGTTACTTTGGCTGAAAAGTTATCTGAATCTGATGATTCCAAAAATACATTTAAAACTGAAGTGAATACATACTATCATTATATTCTGAATTATTTTTCTCTCTTTTTTGGAACTATTTTCTCCTACAGGAAAAATAATTTAAAGACAGCTATCATATTTCACAAATTCGTCATAAGAGTTAGGTTACAATTTTTTAGAAAACCATTGTGGTTTTCATAACCTCACTATTAATCTAAACCGAAATTATATTTGAAAATTTCCACGTCATGAATCTGTTAGGTCTGTTAATATGCACCTGTAAAATTTTTTGAATTTGGTCAGTTACTAATCCAAACTGAAATTACATTTGAAAATATTTGTGTCAAAATTATTAGATCTGTCAAAATGAGATTTTGTTGAATAAGAGTCATTGAATTTTTGATATAAACAGTATGGCATTGTATTATATTGTGTAGAAATCCAGTGAATGATATCTGATTGGATCCCATACGAATGTTTGGAATACAAACGGAATGGAGAAAAGTGTTTTTCGCATAATTCAACATTCATATAAAAGTATTTGTTTCGAAAGTATTTTTCTTTCATGTAATTCAATGTTTATATGAAAATAGCTGTTTCGAAAGGGATTTTTCTTCCAGTTTGTGTCTGAAAGTTACTTCCTTGCATGATCTACACATCTTTGTATAGAGTTGATTTTTGAAATTGATTGCTTCCTTCCTTCCGTGTTAGGAATCACACGTTAAAAGGTAAGACCTCGTTAGTCCTTAGCTCGCAAAAGTTTCTCAACTTCTGAGAGTTGTCGTTCGTATGGGGGCGACAGCTGATTAATGGAAAAACAGATTTTAAACAGATTTTTTTTCTTTGGAAGATTCCCATAT
>WOGL01001662.1:0-10964 GCA_015342145.1 Leptinotarsa rubiginosa | reverse complement strand
AAAGCAAAATTGACCTGTCCGAGCATTTTTGCGTTAAGTTACAAAAAAAGGAGAAAAGCAAGGTGCATACTTTTCGTTGGACCACTCTGTATGTTCTCGCCAAATGTCAGTCCATTATTGTTCCTAAGAATTTTGTTGAGCTTATTATTGCCAAGGATTCATTCCGGAAAATGAAATTGAAATCATGTAGGCTTCGAGATGAATTTGCAAATTCCATGCAGGTTAATTATAAGTCTGTTCCTGTAACACCAGTCATCAAATTCGTGTAGGACTGAGTTTACAAGGTTATGCATTTCTTCCGTTGTTTCACTTGGAAGAATAATGGAAGTATCGTCTGCGTAAAGGTATATCGCACTATTACTTATATTATTAGGTAGATCATTCACATATAATAGAAAAATTAGTGGACCGAGTACCGAGGACCGAGTGACTAGAGGTATCATATTTGTTACAAGGAATTTATCGGACATTATATCATTCTGTTTCACCTGGAAATATCTATTTGTTAGGAAAGACATTATAAGCTGATTTATGTTTCCTCGAATACCAATCTTAAATAGCTTATCTGATACGAATTTAATATTCAAGGTGTCGAAGGCTCTACTCAAATCAAAAAATAAACCTACCACAATGTTTTTTTATCCATTAAATCATGTACTTCTTGTACAAAGTTGAACGTTGCAGTTTCTATCGATTACGATTACGATTTTATGTCACGCATGAGAAGAATCTGCTCATGTCACGTACATTTATTTGATTCAGACCCAGGTAATTCAAGATCTTCTCAAGCTTAACAAATTCAATAATGTCTCAATTGTGTTTTTTCTTATGTTATCCAGATTGGTACTGCAGAGCCCTAAGGCAAGTTTCTCACGGCGAAACATCGATGTCTACCACTGAGGATGACAGTGTTCCAAGTAAGTGAAATTTTTACTTTTCATTCAATACATTGTGTAGCAATCCTGTGAATGATATCTGATTCAATTCCATAACGAATGTTTGGAATAGAAACTGAGTAGAGAAATGTGTGTTTTATATAATTCAGTGCTCATATAAAAGTATTTGTTTTGAAAGAATTTTTCTTTCGTATAATTCAATGTTTATATGAAAGAAGCTGTTTCAGAAGGGCTTTTTATTTTAGTTTGTTTCTGAAAGTTACTTCTTTGCATGATCTACACATCTATGTATACAGTTACTACTTTTGAAATTGATTGCATTCTTCCTTTGGAATTCCTTAGAATATAACCCTTTCAATTTATTCAATATTGATTAGTTCAACTTAGATCAGTTTAGGTTATCACTTCTGTCGGGCGTCCCGACATATTTTCAATTTGTAGGGATTATGACACATTAAACAGTCAACCAGACAAAGACAACAATCTTCATACTCTACATTATATTTTGATTCTCTTTGGCTGAGGTCTGTGTGGATACGTGCAAGGTAGACGATAGTCCATGTAGCAACTAGTGATGCATCATTAACTGATGACTTCGTGTTATAGAGAGATGTAAGCAAGCTCGTAACAAGGGTGATAGTCATGTCACCGATGGGTCATTTCGGCGTTGTACTGTGTTCTCGGTTTGGCGTTTGTGCCGGCAAAGGAAGTCTTTCTCGGATATTGTAATCGATCGAACACCCAACAAATTGTAATTAGGGTAACATAAAGTAATCAAATATTCCCAGATTATATATTTTGATTTGGGATGTTCAAGACTGGTTTTGAAGAACTGTGCCTGATGGATTGAAATTGGTGATTTCAATATGGTGTCCAACTGAAATTTTAAATTATCATATGATGAACATTTATCTTCTAAGATAACACATTTCTAAATCAACTCAATTTAAATACTTAGAATCTCTAAGAAAATCCAAAACAAGCTTTTATTTACATGCTCTAAAAAAGTGTTGAATCAATTGAAGCCCATTAATTTATACACTCCACAATTTAAATGATATCAAAGCTTTTTGTGAGATTGACCCAATATCGAATTGAAAATTCATATGTTTTTCATTAAATTGGTGAATTTTGCGACAAACTTTTATGTGGTGTGGTGTGATGAAAACATGTGTTTAAAATAATTGAAAACCCATTTGCTCACGAATGTTTGGAATGAAAAAAGGGTAATTCATTGTTCATATTGGAAAGCGGCTATCCGAGATATATTTTTCTCAGTTTGTATCAGAAATAATATTGAATATAGGACGAAGAAAAATAACTTTCGTCTTATTTCTACTGAGATTCTAGTTTGTTACGACCGGTTTCGGTTTATCAAACAATTTTCAAGTGAACTCTTGACAACATTTATTTTCTTTATCCAATATTCAATATAAATTTCTACAAAATAATAAGGTGAATCATCAAAAAAGAAAGAATATACTGTGTCTGATTTGAACATCTTTGCAAAATGTTTTTGATGTATTCATTTTTTTTCTTTCCATTGGAAGTCTTTCGCATTCTACGTGATAATGAAGAAGTAGAAAGCCAAAAGATTTTTTTCTAGAATTACTATTTATCGAAATCAAAACATGATTTATTGTCAAAATTACCATTATATGTTGACAAAGTTTCTACATAAATATTTGATGTAAATGTAACAACAAATGCTGTTTCCGAAAATTTCGAAAGTCAATCGGTATTAACCACTTATCCTACAAATTTCACCTATGAGAGAATTGATATTGTATTGTGATTGATTTTTTCCAATAATTACCATTATTAACTGATTCATTTCTGTAGCTACTGTTGTACAAAATAGTTCAATGTACCAGTTCAACTAAAGATGCTAATGTGTAGTGAAACGCATTTTGAGTAAACTTCATTCAGTCAAAATTCTTTAATTATTAATTGGATAATGTTATCAATTTTAATAAACTAACGAGTCAGTATATTCCTAAGATGTATTTCCATATAAGTGATTTTATAGAAAGCAATGGAATCGTAATATAACTTAATTTTTTTGAAAAGATTCACGTTTCTGAAATCTTTTATTTAGATAAATTGCATTAGTTCGTATATAATGATTTGAAATCCCTGAAAGAACTAATAAAAGAAAAATCTGAGAAAAATTGCTGAAAATAACAATTGAACATAAATAAAATAAAAATATTGTTCTATTTCACTTGTATTTTATTTCACCGTTATTTTATTTCAGGGATTTCAAATCATTTTATATAATATCAGACAATGAAAGTTTGTACCAATGAAATTCATCATTGAAAATTGTCAATCACCTTCAGACAAATATTATTCAGATACTTATTTATTCTGATCTTAAATATACAGTTCACTGAATATCAATGAAACCCTTTAAAAAAACATATCAATTTCAGGAGAAATTTATCGATATCAATTATATATGTATCATTTATGATTTTTCCATTGAAATTTGTTTTCAGCTGTTATATTTACTTATTTGGATTTTTTGAGTTTTCGAAAGAATGAAATGAATCAGAGACAACAATTCAACAATTTCTTGTTAAAAAAATTGGAAACAATTTTTCATTTTATAAATTTTCAAGCGATTCTATGTAATCAGTTCCATTTTTTGTGTGAACATTCAAGAGAAAATGATTTAATGATTTAACTTACCTGCTATTGAAATATGGCTATATGACCTTCTGATATGTTTCTTGTTAACTTGGGAAAAGCCGTGAGTCCGATTCACATAATGATTATTGAAAATGTTCCGCGAATATTTTACCTTGCCTTTAACCTGAAAAATAAATAGAAAAATAAGTTGCACATTTTTATAACATCATGTCTTGATGAAGCTAACATGGTTAGTGAAACACGCTTCGAGAGACAATGTACTTATATCATTCGAACTGACTTTAAATGAACGTTAAGAAGTAAGACCTCGTTAATCCTTATCTATCAAGTTTCAATGTTTTGAAATTGTCGTTTGTGGATAGAACAACTGGTGGAGAGGAAAACATTTTTTTTCAATTTAGTGAATATCAAACTATGTATCCGGATTTTGGTTAATAAACAGCCGTGCTGTAGTATTAGTGCACCTATATTTTCATAATAAAGTTCAATTATCGATACTCTTTCTGCAGTTGAATAAACAACTTTGAGCAAATAAAAATAACACCAAATAGGCACGGTCAAAATATGTGAGATACTAAATGAATGGAATACTAAATATTTTCAACGAAAGATCGATGGAAACTCACCATCTAGTTTACTGAATTGTGAATAGGCCAGTGAGACATTTTTCAAATAAAAATCGGGCTAGCTGCACAATGAAAAGACATACGTTCGTTAATTGCTAGATTTTTGAATACCTAATGTTTTTTATGTCAAACTCAGAAAATGGGAAGCGTTGGAAAGAGAAATCGATGACCTCTCAAATTACGTGATTACGTGATTTGAAGGTTGTGTTTTCACTGATCCACCCTGTATAATCATTTTGTTGTACAGTAAATCAAAACATCAGTATCAGAAATTATATACAGGATAAAACAATATTGAATTGTTAACTTACATGTTTTGTTTTTGAACTGGACGATGGATCATTAATAAAAATTATAAACCTTTTAATTTCGAAAAATGTTAGTAGTTTTCAAGCACTTTTTCAAATAAACTGGTTCGATCATAATGAATTTGAAGCAATAACTTGTAATGAGTTTTTTTTTGCATGGACTTCCAAAATATCCATTCCAATTTATATAAAATGGTATAATATACTTCAGACATTTCGTTTGTTGATTGGTGACAAATTGTACTATAAAATATATTTATTTCAAATAAACTGGTTCGAACATAATGAACTTGAAGCAATAATTTGTAATGAGTTTTTTTTTTGCATGGACTTCCAAAAAATCCATTCCAATTTATATAAAATGATATAATATACTTCAGACATTTCGTTTGTCGATTGGTAAAAAATTGTACTATAAAATATATTTATGTACACCCTCATCATCGATTTTGTTCTATTCTGCGGAGAATATTTTACTCACCCCTCCCTCAACAGAAAGATACATGTGAAAGATTGTATGAAAAGGGGTTGTGAAGACATCAAAAACTTTCATGGGATAAGTGCTTTGAGACAGATGATTCGTGTAAATGCTGTGCTCGTTATTTTCTTATCTTTTAATTTCCGTTCCAATATTAGGAAAGTTCGCCAGGAACTTTGTTGAAAACTAATTAAAATTTGAGTATCAGAGTCCACAAGTTTCGCGTTAGTTTTACTAATTCATAAGTATAAATGAAGGCATATTGGAACATAAATTTTAGAGTCTCAATATTTCACAGCAATTTTCATGTAGGCATGAATGAAGTAAAATGGAGATATCAGAGTAGGCAACTCATTGAACCGATTTATAATCTCAAACATTTCATTATAGAAAAAGCAACAATGACTTTTCATCTTACTGGAGAATAGGAACAATGAAAAAGTTATGTTCATTCATAAGTTTGTATGTCAATTACGCTTTGTGTTCGACATATTGTTTATAAGAGTGGTAACTTTCGTTTTTAAGAAATGTAAGATGAGAACGTGTGCTTTTTTTATTATCAAATAATAATACCTAGAACTCCATTACTAAACAGCCGTTCATTCCATTTTCGAGATGAATATATAGAAGAAAAACAAATTGTGAATGTATCTACTTCTTATTGACTCATAAATCGATATGAGGGTGAGTATTGATTTCAAATTCATGTAGATATACATTGTTATTCTGGACCTGACGACTTCCTCAGAATAATATCTATGATTTTGATACTCATCAGAGATGAACAAAAGTTCTACAGACAGTTTCTGTCTTTCTCTGCAGCTTCCACTATAGGCAACTAGATAATCTCAGAGCCCAAAAAATCGAAAATAACTTCTCAAACATTAGTTACACTTTCACTTTCCGATATATAAGACATCATATTTCCATATTATTGTATCTTGAGCCATCGAAAAAATTCACCATTCACAATTTCAACATTAAAATATACTTCTTTCTTCTTCTAATTCACCAATGTTCAACGGTCATCTCAATTATCCAGTTCATTTCCGGATGATGCCATTTTGGTTAACAAATCGCCCTTGAGAGAAAGTTCTTTATTTTGGTGTGTGGAAAAAATTTTATAAACTGGGTGGATGAATTTCAAATTTCAAATTTCCTTCTTCAGTTTCGTGAAATATTACATTTTTAAATTTGAATTTGTTCTGGTGCTTTTTACTTTTACAATTGTTTCAGACAAATCTAACCAGATTTGTTGTGAAAAATTGTGAAAAGTTTCAAATATCCTTTTTCGCAAAACTCTTTCGGCGAATCATAAAAATCCACCAGTTCTTAAGAGTGAATATAATAAAGTGAAAAATACCGTAAAATAGTGTACTTCTTCAATGAAAACTGCGTTTTATTTTCAATGTTAAGGCCATTCCTGATACTGTTCGTTTAGAAATATATAGTTTGTAATGAAAAAAAAAAAAGGATAAAACATAAACTTTCAGAAATTTGCGAATGAATTGATATTTTTTAAAGTTATTCACTTAAAAACGAGATAGATGGAGAGTAGATGGAAACTAGTATGTAAACATCTTTGTGAAATAGTTAGAACAAGAGTTTAAATCCCACTGACGGTGGAAGTTTTCAATATTTTCAACCACCGAATTCAAAAAACTATGATAACAATAACAATGGTAGAAGGTAGATTTGCATATTTTTTATAGATGAATCTAATTTTGAAATTGTCTAGAAATGAGTCATAGAAAAAGTATAGTATTCTACCCGCGACAAATGTTCATTACTCGCTCAAATGACTTACGACGCTCGCTTCTCGGCAAACTTTATCACCACGAGTAATGACCACATTTCTTGCTCAAAGAATAATATACTATTCTCATGAATTTTCTCCAAACAATCTTACTTGACTTTCAAAACCTCTAATGAAATCAACATCAGATTGGCATTTTATTATTGAAAATTCACTTTGATGAACAACTCTAACTATCGAAGAGTGTAAACTTTCACGACTGAAGAAAACTGTTTCGTCTATCGTAGTCGTAGACGAAACGTCGTACATAAAAACCTGCAGACCATGGCAATCAAACTCGGCAAATAGCTCAAACACAACTCCAGCTATATTTCAATTGATGAAAACATGATCAAATTGATCAAGGAAAACTACAATTTTGTTTATCTAGAAATCTTCAAAAGTATTATTCATTACAATAAATACTAGAATCGTTCGTCTTGAGGTGAACAGCTGCTCCATATAATTTTTTCATTTCATTTCACCTGGTATAAAACAGTCATCACTATTTTCATTGCCATTTATCCCCAACTGCCACCTTAATTAGCCGTATACGTTACACAAAAGCGACTTAAAACTTGAGAACCCCGTCTGGGAAATTATGTTACGTTCTCTCATTATCCATCCTACGTTGTTTTTCTTTTCTTCAAACAAAACCTTCCTTATTTATCTCCTGAAGTTTGCACCCTCATTTCTAACTTTGCCAACCCCGGGTTTAAAATCTCCCTCTTTACAGTCCCAGCGAACGAGCCGAAAGCAACCCCTAATTCCATCCTGAATAGCGACTAGTTTGGTTTGGGGAGGCATCTAAACCGAACACAAATATCCCTCTCTAGAAAACTCAACCCTCATCCCTTAAGTATATGCCTTAGATATTTTATTTAAGATATTCGCCCTTTCACTGTAATAGTATAAGGGTGATATTTGTATGATTTTTGTGCCAAAATGGCGTAGTATTTAATGTAGGGAAAGTAATTCTAATTTGAATTTCTCAATGTAGATTTCAGATTTTAGTTCTGTTTAAGTTCAAGGAGGATTTTATGGAGGTATAATTGCCCTCCGGCAGGGTTCAAATTAAATGAAGGAAAATGTTTTATTAGTTTGTGTAACTGGGGATTTTGCGATATGAATAGTGGCTCTAGAGGTATATTTCGGAGTGTGGTGAAATTTCAAATGTAAACACCATCCACTAAATTTTTGGCCTGAGATTGCGAGTGGTCAAACATAAAATAGTATTTGCAAATTCACGGAAATCAAAATGAACCGAATGTTTTACTACAATAAACTTAGTCAAAATATAAGAAGAATAGTGCTAAATATTGTTTAGTAGCTTCGATCTATAAATGGAAACTATATCATAATATCTGCATATAACTAGCCATTACAAGTTTTCATTTTTTTATGTGGACCGCAAAAAAGAATCAGCCGGTATAGGTAAACTTTTTTGGTAACAAGTTCACTGATATATCACACATATAAGGGTGTTTCTAAACTTTGAAAGATCATTTAAATAAACTCTAAGCTCTAAGTAATTGTACCGACTACCTACTTATGGTTTCCGATTTCTCCACCTGACCTTCCTTATCTTGGAGACATTGTATTATGTGGATTTAAAAATATTTTGTTTGATTTGATGCAGTGCTTCATAACAAATATTGACTTTAGAAAGTATTTCTTTCGAAGGAGGTATATGACGAAATGGAAGTTTTCGTAGTAGGCTAACTTATTATTATGCTTTTACTTAATTTCGCTGAAGTAAATGTGTTCTATTTGTTTTCCTTTGAACTGTTACACATCACATATATAAGAATCACATAGTCTTCGATTGATATCACCTCTCAATGATTTGTAAGTATTTAATTAACTTATGATCTACTAAGACACCACGGGGTAATTGGGAATTAATACAATCATCATTCTGAGCTATGAGTTCATCTATAGCTCATCTTTCTGATTGAATAACTTCTATTCGATTCATCACTATAGTCATTATACTGCGTCTACATTATTTTTAGTTTCTGTCTAATTCATATGACATCCGAAAAGCTTCACTTTAAACAGCTTCTTATTTCCTTTTGGATATCCATCGTACATGTTTTGCTCCCACCTGTTCCAATCAGAAAACTGAGTGTCTTAGAATTTTTTCAGATAGCGTCACCAGATACTGAGGGAAAGGGTCTCGATGGAAGTGACTATCAGAAATAAATTGATGGATGTAGCCGTTACTACGTGGTAGGCAATAATGATTAGAAATGTTATTCTTTCTTTTACTGAAGGTATATTACATGACAGAAATGCTGATTTTTTGGTTTTCACTCAAAATAACTTTATCTAAAATAGCTATATCTATACGTCTATATTCGTCGAAAAATGATTCTGTCTCAGAAAATTTTGCTATAGTTTTGGAAAATTGATGATTGTAGGTACTTTCCATCAGGGTGAACATCCATAGAATGAAAAAGCATCATTAGGTACATCATTAGTTTTATTTGGGCTTGACCATTTATACTTTTCGAATTGAATATATGACTCAAAAACAATATCTTAAAACAGAAACAGAAACAAAAAACCCACAGCAAAGTCAAGTGAACCAAATTACAGTTTAGGTAAATCCACCAATGAAGGTGTATTAGAAGTAACATAAATCATTGCCTTTTAGACAAAGCTTCACATATTATTATTATATGTTCAAAAACTAACATATCGTGAACGAATTCGATCTTGAATTGAGCTTCTCAAAATAACAGAACCTTGTTCACCTCATGAGTAAAAAGACCTCTAGCACAAGACGCATGACAACTGCGAGACGCCTGATACTTTTTTGCGACTTATGGATCCATCATTTCTTTAGAATCTTCGAAAACTATTATAGCCTGTACTTGTTTGTACATTCCTTCGTTGACTGATATATTCTTTTGGATCTAGTTTCGATTGTCCATAAATTGCTTCACCGTCTGAGATCCTGGACCCCACATAAGCATAAAATATACTGAGATGTCTCTGTCCATTTGTTGTATTTTGTATTCTTGAGATCTTTGGTATGCAACTCTCAGGTATCTTCTGTATGGAGGTAAATGTGATTATTCTGGGCCTATATCTGCTGTTCTTCAAATGATCCCTTTATAAATGTTTTCTCATGTGCGCTCAAAGGTGCACATGAGGTGCACCTCGTTGCTCCTTTTTTAGATCAGGACCCATACAATAGATGTTGGTACCCCATGGCTAATTCAGGAACCTAATACAAAACTGTTGATCGATGTGTTGCCCAATTATGAGCATTTCATTTTCCTGTAATTCCGAGAGAGTCCGCCAGTTTTTTCACTTCATCACAGAATTTCCTGGCCAATCTCATATCACTCTAGCAGTTTGTAAGAACAATCATGAGGCCTCAAATTAATATTCCTTGTTTTCAGTTCCCGTCCCATGTTCAGTTATGGTTGAAATTACTATGTGTTTGCCAGTCGAAATAATATATTTTCCATACATGTAAGTGACTAGTGACTCCTTACCTTCAGAGAATATTGAATTCTCTTCAGGAAATGAGGCAGTGCGAATTCATTAAAACAACTCACATTAAAATGACTGTTACTTTTGCATGACAAACGTGTCTGGTTTTTCAAGAAAGAGCAAACACAAAATTGTATATCCTGATATATTTTCTGCAAGAAGGCCGGTTCTTCATGGAGAAGGTTTACCAGTTCCAACACCCCCGGCAAATTGGGAGGAAAATCTGAAAATTTATGATTACCAGGCAGGTTCCCATGATGTGCCAGAAAAAGAAGGTCCTTATTTTCCCGAGAGTGAAGAAAGAACATCTTCACTTGACCAAAGAGAATGCTGAACTATTAGCGTCTAGATTACAACAATGGAATTTACTAGTCCCTAAAACCAAAGTCAGAATATTTAGGAACCGTAACCATGAGCTATCCTTGTTTTTTACTATGCAAGATAAAATGTGTGTTTGTGTAAATCCAAATGGTGTGATGGAAAAATTAGGATTTGCATATAACCCGGACGAATGGCGTTTATTTACAGATTCGTCTTAAACAAGTTTAAAAGCCGTTCTGCTCCATAATGGTAATAAAAGACCCTCTATTCCTCTTGCACATGCACACTGCAAAAATTAATCTTGTGAAATCACATAATATTACGTTGGCCTTTTTGTAACCAACGTAAAATCATGTGATATCACAGGGATTTCTGTGA
>WOGL01001661.1:0-10968 GCA_015342145.1 Leptinotarsa rubiginosa | reverse complement strand
GACGAATTAATCTTTATATAATGTGAAAGGTTTGATAAATCCTGGTAAATTGAAGCAATTGAATGGATTCCCCACTTAACATAGTTACCTAACGATTAATAAAAATCTAGAATAACTAGAGCAAACTGGAATAACCTTCAATTTAAAAGTTGATGATCTACATTTCCAGCTTCCGTTTAGATAAATCCAGAAATTGAAGAGGCATCAGCCATATTCGGGTTCACTATTTGAATGGTTTTTGAACTGCCAAATGTAGTCGCACAGTTGAGACTTGAAATGTTTTGCGCGAGTCTATTTTCAATAATCAGCTTGGCAACTATTTTCAACTGTACCAGAATAGTTCGAACTGCAAACTCGAATAAACCTATCTTTACATACCTGTCATTGCATGACCAACAGTGTGTCCTATTGCTGAACCAACTGCCACTCCTCCAGCAGTGGCTGCCATTTGTCCAAATAAACCAGGCCCTTGTGAAGGAGCCGGTGCTGGAGGTGCAGCCTGAACATGGGCTGGTGGTGCAGGAGCAGGAGCTCTAGCAGGAAGGGTTGTTCTACACAAATAAGAAAAGATGAGGAAGGTAAACGTTTGCTCAAGTATATATTTTTCATCGAATAATCTTTCTATGCTGTCGCCATGACAATATTCTTTTAGTCAAACTGGTTCTTGATTCATACATATAAGAATTTCAACGTACACATAAGGAATTCAACAACAAAACATTATTGTAAACGGTACTCCTAAAACGTCTTGATGATCTTAATTAGTGTCCGACCGAAAGTTCGGTTTCAGTCGAGTTTTAGTAAAAAAAAACGGATTTCGGTGACAAACCTGCCGAAACTACGACCAAAACCGAAACTGCATTCGGGAGTTCTCGCGCTGTGATCGGTCATTTTCGGCGCGTTGAATTTCATACAAGCGACGAAGAAATTTTGCCTAATCATGTCGTGACTTACTTTGTGATTTACTTTGTTTATTACATAAATATTAGGTACCTATTGTGATATTAGGTAACAACTTAAATAAGTAATTTTATGTTTAATATTTTTGAAAAACCATTAATAATATTCAAAAGAAGAATCTATACCTACTCAAATAAACACCTCACCTATTTCAAGTATTTTTAAGGTGCAATTAATATTTTTTCTTAAATAAGTTTTAGTTTATTATATATAAGAAACTATATTCCTATTTTTTACAAAACATTTTTCGGTTCATCAGAAGAGTTTCTGTCGACCTAAATTTGTGGAAACAAATTTCTTCACTTAGACAAGGCAACATTATCTGAAAATATAAATTACTATACAGATTACTTGTTATATACTGACAACTTCAAGATACTTAGAAAAATAACAACCTACAATTGAAGCCCTTAGTTGATAAAGGTTTCAAGTTATTTCTCAGTTTTGAGATATAAAGGGTTAAAGTAATGGAACTTTCTATGTACCAACAAAATCAATTTGGGTCAATATAAATGAGATTTGTGCAATTATTGCACAATGATATAGTTGAGAGAGCTCACTGGTTCCTAGATAGCAAACTTCGTTTCAATATATCTAAATGCAAAGTTTAATTATGTGATGCCATTGGCCGATACTTGATGAAAACAAACAAAGTAGTCAAAATATATTCAAGTAACAATTTATTGTGAAATTTTCACTGAACAGTTCACAAAATCGCAACACGTTTCGCTATAAAGTAGCTTCCTCTGATAGTATGAACATGCTATTGTATTAGTTATTCAGTGAACACAAAGTGTTATTTGAATATACTTTGACACCTTTGTTAATGTAAAAGTTTGATATACTGTGATAGAATCCTGAAAGATAGAATCCTGAAAATAATAAGTCATATTGATTAAATGATAACCCAAGTGAAGGTCGATATTTCTGAAGACAAATCATACAGTGGATCATGAAAGGGAAAGTATACAAAAAATGTGAGCCTGTTTCCTTGACTGAAGATACAATAAGTCACAAGTAGTACATTAATAGTTAGGGTTATTTCCGGAAACAAAATTGACATCAAAACTTTGAAAACGATTTTTTACCTGGGAGCTGGAGCGGACCTCGGAGTTGGAGACGACCGTCCTCTTCTAGGCATTTTGTATTTTTTTATATCTTATTCTGGACGAGAATTGAACTTCTAGAATATATATATACTGTTACGTAAGTTACTGGATTCACTTTTTGCAGTATTCCGTCTTACCAACTTATTATATAGATTTAAGCTTCTGACGTAAAATTTCTGGAAACGTCGAATTTCATAACATTCGAAATAAACAACACAAAGGTTACTCTGAGATATTACGTCTTAGTAAGAAATAGAACATATATGGTGTTTCTTAGATTGCAACGGCTAGTAGTGACACAGAACGCAAGATTTACCTTACATTCCACGTTTAATTCTCAATTCATACATGTCATGTGACGATTCGTGAGCATAGATATATGTGATCTGTTGTCTCAGTTACATTTGGTCTGTATTTGGTATTTCATTTACGAAAACTAGCAAAAAATGTGATCGGTTAGCGTTTAGTACTTTTTGGTGTTGCATCATTTGTCGTCGGGAGGGTACTACCAACATTTGTTTTCCAATTTCCAAATGAAACGGGAGGTTTTGTGATACAACCATTGTTTTATTTTTGGAAATCTAATCACACGTTCCTCAGTAATTATCAGTTTTATATTCATTTCAGGAACTGACAAACAAACTATACATATTTCAATGTCAATGTATTCAAAACTCACTTTAGTTTCAGTTTGGTCTAATATCAGAACTTTCACCATTCACTTCCAGACAATAATGTAACTCGTTTCGTACATGATTTCGTATATCATAAAATGATTTTGACTCAATTTTGTCAAGAGCGCATCTTGTTCTATACGTGTAAGACTGCCTATCGTGATTCAGATGGTGAACATTTTCAATTTTCATTGGAATAAACTGGGTTGGGTTTTAAACAATTTTTTTTTCAAACTGTGATTTTTATTGTATGCAGATTCCTAAAACTGATAATACATTTATAATTACTGAGGTACGGGTGATCCGATTTCGATAAATGAAACAATCGAAAAGCACTGAAAATGGTGAATTTTCACGTAAAGATCCGATTTTGATATCTTGTTTCGTTCAAAACATAAAAGGGGCAAAGCTTATATTTTGTAGAAAATATATCTAGTGTAATGAGTAGTTGAGAATATATGGGTTTGTAACTCGAAAGCGGGGCTCTTATATAGATTCCAAGGGATGAGTATTCATCATCCTAATGTTTTTCTTTTCAGAGCGTGTGCTTGAATGCATTAAAAATGTTTTTTCGCATCGATTTATTTTTTCATTTTTTAGTTCTTTTGCCCAATCATAACTCTTTTGAACTGGTATGGCGGTTATCTCATTTTTTAACATTCTGAATGTTTTCCTTTGAACCCCATCATCCAATATTTATATGGTACGAGTTGTTAAACAATATAGTCAACCATATTTGGGAGTCCGCTCAGGGTAACTTATTTTTCGTGTTCGTTTCAGAAAACCCTTTCATTTGGTACCCCTATTATGGCGATGCATGAAAATCTAGTCCACCATCTTGGTCGGTCCGCTATATTAGATTTGAAGTGACGTTATGTTATTTTTCGAATTCTTACCAGCAAATAATTTCATTTGTTACCCATATATCATGTGGTGCATAGAAAACTTCTCCGCCATTTTGTAAGGTTCGCCATATTGGGTTTGAAGTTACTTCATGCAATTATTTGTATGCTATGCAGCAAAAACTTTCATTCAATACCCAAATCATAAGAGTACATAAAAAATAGTTCGCTACCTTGGCTGGTCCGCTATATTGGATTAGGAATGATGTCATGCTATTTTTGAATTATTTTAAGCAAACCCTTTCATTTGATACCATATCACGAGGGTTCATCATGAGGGCGCATAAAAATAACTAATCTGTTGTCTTGGACGGTCCGCAGTGTTTGTTGTAGAATGGATTCATTTGAATTTCCATCCAAACTAAACGTGTATACGAAAATTTGTTGAAATTTCCATCTTATTACGGTTCCGACCTGTTATTTGCTAAAATCTTTGGATATGGAAATTTGGAAAAGTTTCAAAGAATAGATGCACGGAATTGAATATGAGTACTAAAATATCGATTCAGACAAAAACTTACGAATAATTTCTTCCTCTGGGGGGCTGTTTTGTTCGCGGTGGAGGTTTCCATTGTTTAGATGATGGAGATTTACTGTGTCCCATTTTTTCTTGAACAGGCAATTTTTTATAAATGTTATATTTTTTTAGATATTTGACAAATATTTGATAGATGACTTTTCTATTTGACAATATATCAAAATTAAGTTTTGTTTGAATACTTGTCAATTTTTTATTGAACACATATTTAATTAGAATATTTTCACCCTGGTGATAATGTTTGATTCGACTAATACTGGTAAAAGTGATGGAACAAATGGTGAACCATTCAATGGTAATAGGACAACTCCTTGAGATTGACAGTATATTTTGTAGTAATTCTTTGAATAAATAAGTAAACCAACTATAAAGCCAAAAACTGAAATGGAACTCATAACTCCAATTGTGGAAATTGTGTTTCCGAGTTTCCGTTCTTCGATTTGTTGTCCATAAGAAAAAAACCGCAAAAGTTGAAACATAAAATATAACCATCTCTTACATTATGGATACATTGGTGCGTTTACGGAGTGGTATTTATAAATGAATGCACCTCAGTTTTGCACTTTATGTTTTCAAGGAACGCTTTGCGTTTGCGTAACATTTGCGTTACTCAATCCATAAATCAGTTTTTCATTGTGTAGAATTCCTCTGTATGATACCAGTTTCTATTCTATCACAAATGTTAAGAGAACAAATTATTTTCAGTGTAATTTGATGTTCACGTTGACGCTTTTCTCTTGGTTGAAGCAATGAATCGGAATGTTTCTTTTGAGTTCAGGAACTCGCCTCTTCCATACCATGTTTAGTTCTTTTTCATTCTAAAAGTGATCAAAAACGACAAGTAACTGATGAACAGAAATTTTTTTTGTGAAAAATATATTCAATTCACATATTAGGTAGTTTTAAGTTATTGGGGTGAACTAGAAGTTTTCCTTTTTTACATTTTTATGAAGTTTATCATTGCGACTGTTATTTTTTCGAGATTGTGAAAATTATCACACTGATTTCATCAGATGTCATATGTTCAATCTTTAATGTACAATTCAGCCGCTTACCTTCTACGATATCCACCTAATACTTGTGCGCATGCAGTGCTTCGCCAATCATGACCTGATTGTAGTGCCCATACACGTAACCGTAGTGCATCACCTCATAGTAGTGCTTATACTCTAGTGCAGTCGAACATTGCTTTTTAATTGACTTCAATTTACATCGGTTTGATTTTCCGCTTGAAGATGATCTCTTGGTGATCGAAACACATGTCGAGGTGTTAAAAATAACGGTTGGTGTTGCGAAAAAACTCCAGTAATATTCATTACTACACCAAAGTTCCAAACAGTGCATCACAAGTTCAATTTACAGTTGAACTTTGTTTTAGCGTAAATCCAGGTGGAGTTTTGGCCCGACTCAGATCCACTTCAGTGTGAGCTCCACTTGTTGTAGCAACATGATTCTGGAATTCCTGGCTGGATAGCCCTGGCAGCTGAAGCCATTAATGAAAAAAGAAAAAAACCTTTTGTTGAACACACTAACGCCCTCATCGGTAGACATTTTTTCCTATTTATTATTTATTCTTTAAATTGATGTCAATTAGTTTGATGAAGTGAATTTATTGACGGTCATTAATTTGAAGTAATATGCCAAGGGCACGGCTTCCTTTCATGAATTTACGGATGAATATGAATCTGTACTGAAATTCCCAATGATGTGACTACTATTTTAAATTCAGTGCACTTTATAATTTTTTATTTCTTTGTTTGTTTGCATTGGTGAGTAGCTATCATAATTTGGAGTAGATTTCATCCTGAATATATTTTTTTTATGGAAAAAACTGTATTGTAGTTGAAACTGCCCACAGTCCCAGATTAATATTTGAACAAATAGTTCTTTATAATAAATAATATGTGCTGTATATGTAAAACGTAAGTGTAGTTGTCTCAAAATATAACTTTTTTCTCTGTAATATTTTCTTTTCAGGATTACATGCATATCTACTCTTATTTGCCTGATTATTTTAGTGGCCATAATTACTGGAGTGGTATATTTGGTAGTTTATTTAAAAAACAACAATATTATAAAATTTTAGATGTTGCCAATTGAACATTTTTACTGAAATAAAATATGTTTTGCAAATTCTTAGTATGATTTTCAAGTACCCAGCTAAACAGTACAGATGATATATGTGGAAATGTAATCAAAAAAATGTGGAAAAAATATGATAAACTTCATTCCTTCATGCATATCACTAATAAATATATTTTGCCAAAAAACAAATGATATCTGTTGTACTTAGCACTTTTTTTTATTTTAGATACATTTCAAAATGTTAACAGCATAGTTAGAATTTAAAAGAACAACTTTAATAATCCAGTGCATCCTTTGAGATGAGGAGCATGCTATTCATATTAATTGCTACAAGTATCTTGATTGTCATGAAGAAATTCTTTGAGAAAATTCAACAAAAGTACTAAACTTTGAAAATATATTTTTTTGTTTTGAAATTGATCCTGTCACAATTATGTACCATTGAAGATGTAAATATGGATGAGTGATTATGATTAATTCTGTCTATAAACAATCATTTACCTATAGTATATCAATACCTATAGAATTTTCTCATCTCCTATATCGTCAGAGGTGGAGTGTCGATAAAACCAGTATAGTTTAATACAGAACTACTGTCTTGGTTAGATCTGTCCTACACTGGCCCGGAGTAAAACTCTGAAACCAGTCTGTAGAGAACACTCAATTAATTTCAGTATAGTACCGTTGCTGCTGGACGAACGAGAAGAATATGTAAGAATTAACTCTGTGAAGAAATTTGCATCACAAATTTCTGTCAGGTATAATCCAATGTCCGTCATGTTATCAGCCAGGAAAGTAGTTTCAGGCAGGTATTTGCCAGATCCTACTGTGTAGGAAAATTGGGAGAGGTGACACTTTTTAGTTCTTAGATACCTCTTAACTTTAATCTCGATATGAATACAAAGATAAACCACAGTTGAAGCTAAACCCGGGCATTAGGGTGTATGTTAATAAAATAAATTTTGTTCATGTGAGGGAAATATACATAAATGAAAATATTAATTTCAAAATCGATTATAGACTTTTAAAACTATGTTTGCATTGTATTTACTGAATATATTAGATATATAAATCAAAGTATCACTACTTTTCTTATAATATATTGAAAAATGGGTTTTCAAGACACTTGTCATACTTTTTAACTCTTCTGTATCATGTGAAAGATTATTTAAATTGTTTTAATTTTCATTAATTTTTGTTTTATAGTAATTATTTTTTAGTTTTTTTCTTTCCATTCATCAAGTATTCTTTCATAATTTTGGTATTTGCCGTCTAGTTGTGTATTGTTTGGATCCCTTTTTGATTGTAAATACATGTCAGTGATATCTGAGAAGTTAGCCACACAGTCCATACATTTTTTTCATTGCAATGTTTGACACTATTCATCACAGTTATTTCTGTATACATATTTTTATTTAAGTTTAAAAAATAGCTCAAAATTTTATTTCTGCAGGTACACCAAATTTTTTGTCTGTATGTTTTTGATAAATGTATACAATTTTTGAATTGTCACAGAAGAGAATAAACCATACTCTATTTGAAAATGCTTGAAAGATGTAGAAAGCTATTGAGCAATCTCTATATTTCAGCCATACCTAAGTAGCTAGTGAACTTCACAGGTCATTTATGTTGGCATGTTATATTAACGATCTTCATTATTTTACTAATGGCAAATCAAATTTCATCAATTTGTTGATTATTCATTAAACAGCTGAAGGCAAACGAATCCCTCAGAAAGAAAAGAAAATCTTCAATGTATTTTTTATTTTAGGCAAACGGTAAGTACACACATGACAGGCATATATTAATCTATGTACTGGCCTGTGTCGTAGATGTGTGTTGAGAAATCCAACCCCAGTTCCGAAGAGGACGAATGCCTTAGCTCCTGAAGTTGGCCACCAACATCATCAGCACCACCATCAGTGTAACAAATGTTTCACCGGAATTGTATGTAACAACATGGGAATTTCCAGAAATATTCATATGAACTGTGCAGCAAATCATGAGTTACCAATCTGCGATAAGTACAAAGTAGATTTTTGTGACAATTTATGCAGTAGTGTAGAAGTGGTTGGCTATTATGTGAAAATGTTGGTGTATTTCATCCCAAGGAGAACATCCACTTCCAGGATTGTTGATGTCTGAACAGTGAAGATCAGATGAAGAGACAAGAGATCCATGCGGACAAATATTCCATTGGTTATGGTACCACATATCACAGTAAACACCATTATTTGAATGAAATAAGTTGCTTAAATATTACTAGTTTCTTTTTTTCACGATATGGAACATTTAGTGAGAATATGTTGGATTTTATGAAAATAAAAATTAAATTTTGTTATCTTTATTTTGAATCTGGTACAATAATACTGCAATTATACTAATGAAATTTCATTGATCCAAGAGTTGTCTACTTCAGAGAATCCCAACTACTCCATATGTAGGCGACTTCCTTTCGTTTTCAAAACTCGCTCCACCAAATAGCTATTGGGATCTTTTACTTTATTCAATTTTATTTTATAAAAGCAACGTATGATCGGATTCTCTAGCTCATAAGTTATAGGCTCTTTACTATTGATTTTTACAACTTTGAAAAGTTTAGTGGTGAAATTTGCTGCATAATCTTTGACAAATACATTTCTATACTTGCTGGTTGAGATATATTGCTCGAAAATTAATGTCTGATTTTCTTTTTCATCTTGATGTTTACTCTTCATATTCAAACCATTGTCGTTTCTTTGTCTGTGCAAAAGTTTTTAAAAAGTTGGTTAAACCTTCACCTGTTGTATCACTTAAATCTAATGAAAACTTGCTCCCAGAGTACAATCAATTAATTTAGAAAAATATTTTGCTTTCTTAAATTTATCTTAAATATCATTTCTTATATTATCACCAATAATTCAGTTTTTTCATTTTGAATTTTATCTCCAAGAGAAAGTGACATACTTTTTTGCAATATATTACTTCTTTCACATAATTTATAACTAAGACCATGTGAAGCTCAGTTTTGTTCAGCTGAAAGAATAGTACCTATGGATTATTATTTAAATGAAAGGTAGAACTTTAACCTGAACCAGATAGAACTGGAATCACTTCGCAAGTGTTTATCTTCAATCTCATTGAAATTTGCATTTTGGAATCTTCAGTTTGATTATCTTTAGATCTTTTCAGTAAATCTAACTAGAAACGTAAATTAAAAAAATTAGATGGGCAATGTATTACTAGAGTTGTATTTATACCTACTTTTTCTCAGGGCTGTAAGGGAAATAAAACTAGTGGATTCCGTTGCTCTGACTGGAGTGATTTCATTGTTTTCTCAAATGGATACCTAGCTCTTTTTTTATTGCTGCAACCATTAAATTTCACTATTAGGCACATTCCACATCTTGATGGAAATATACAGGGAAGAACTATTTCCTGGGGGCAGATCAACAAATTGTCCTCGGTAAACATTGCTCTTGTGATCGTGTACGAAGGCTGAAATTCTTGTAAGTTGGGCCTCCCAGATAAGGAACTCGATCATAAAAATCATTTTCGACAGAAAAAATTCCAACCCCCTAACCCATCGGGTATAAATTAACAAATTCTCATAACAACAATTTTATGAAAAATGTGAAATGTTTCTATCTAGGCACCTACTAGGGGACGCCCAACCTTCAAGAATTTCTGTCGAGCTTCAAGTTTCATTTTCCTTTTTAACAAAAATGTTAAATTTTGTGTGCCCAAAGGGTATTTTTTTAAATTCAGAAATCTGCAAGAATTCCTGGCGACCTGCAAAGTTTATTAATTAAATGAGAAAGGTGAAATTTGTTTATACTCGGAGGGTGGGATTGGAGTTTTTTTTAATCAAAAATGATTTATATACTTGTGATGCACTGTTTGGAACCTTTGGTGTAGTAATGAATATTACTGAAGTTTTTTCCCAACACCAAACCGTTTTTCTAACACCTCGAGACGTGTTTCGATCACCAAGTGATCATTTTCAAGAGGAAGATAAAACTGTTTGATATTCCTCTTGAAGATGATCACTTGGCGATCGAAAAATGTGTCGATGTGTTAAATTAACGGTTTGTTGTTGGGAAAAAACTCCAGTAATATTCCAAAATGATTTATAGTCAACATTCTTATATAGGAGGTTCGATTGACAATATTTTCTGACGACCTGCGAGATCAATTTTTTGTTTATACAGAAAAGAGGAATTTTCCTATATTGAGTGGGTGGGAGTAACTGTTGCTTTTGTCGAAAAGGAGCTGTCAAAAATTTCATCTCTGACAAATCTTACTTGGAAGTTCACTAGTTGCTAGGTACTTCCACCGGGAATAATTTGCTGACCTTCAAAATTGACTCAAATATATATGTGTAGACGATTTCAATTAATGAAAATTACGATATTTACACACCAATATGAATGAATCAATAACAATTTATGCATAAAGGTTCAAGAAAATAATTGTGCAGTAAAGCAAGGTTTGGACTGTTTCAAGTTCAACCGACAGAGAAGTAAAAAGGTTTGTTTTCTAGAATGGAATGTAAAAGAAATGAGGAGTTTTTACACCTATAGGGCATAAAAAGTTACAAGAATTTTAGGTCGAAGTTATTAATACTGTAATGAATCTGAAGCCGGCCCTGACCGTACCTCAGATTCATTAAACGCATGACGCAAAAGAAGCAGCCGAGAAAATACTGGCAGAGCCACCTA
>WOGL01001660.1:0-10966 GCA_015342145.1 Leptinotarsa rubiginosa | reverse complement strand
AGGAGGTTTTTAGTTTTAGATTCCACTATACAACCAATTTCTTCTAGATCTTTCTTTGTTAGAACCATACTTTTTGAGTTTTTAATCAGTATTTCACTCAACTTGAAAAAATTTTATTTCACTTTTCACTGGTGATTCAGAACTGCCTTCCTCTATAACTATCACGATTTCGAACAATTTTCAATTTTTGCTTTTAGTTTAAATTCAATTATAATGACGGTAATCTGATTACATGAATTCAAGTTATGCAGATTATAGATGTAACCAGAATCGAAGTCCATTTGATATATCAAATTCAACAAGTAATAAGATGCCCGTTAATTTTACTAGGTCTGGTAGATAAAAAAAGCCCACATATTTATCAAACTTTTACCCAATATAATCTTCTGATTCAATCCCATAGAAAAAGGGAAATGTAAGGATTTAGTGATTATATTCTTATGGAATGGAATCAGTAAGTTTTGATTTATGTCAATTAAAAAAATTGAGTTACCAAAACATACATACATTCTTCATTGTACCAATATTTGTAATATTAGGAAGTGCAAAAAAATCAGCTCTATAGTACAAATTACTAAATCATATTATCTTTCATAACAAAATTTAGACAACATTATGTCTAAGCAGACTTTGAGAATATAGTTAAATGAATGAAGTCATCTTGATTACATTCATTGGTAAAACATATTTATTAAGTAAAATGGTTGAGGCCAAAGTTCTTGCACTTTATCAATGAATATAATAAAGTGTTTATTTTGTAATTGTTTAATCCCTTGATGAGAAATCTTTAGAAGTGTTTCAAGAGCATTATAATGCAACAATTTGTTATCAAGGATTCATGTGTTTTATCTAAAACAATATCATAATTTTTTTAAACACATTGTAAAGGAAAATTTATAAGCTAGAACAAAATATTTTTCATAATTTGATGTGTTCTTTTTATATTTATTAAATTAGGATTGTATTTTTTACAGATAGAGGAAGTTACAAATGTTCTTCAAGATGGAACACTAATTGATTTATGTGGGGCAACACTACTATGGCGCTCAGCGGAAGGATTAGAAAAATCACCAGTGAGTTTGATTGTTTCAAAATGTTCGAAAAAGTGTCTTATGGACGTCAAACGGCTCACTTAAAGGCTACTTGCATGTCACGCTATTTTACTCAAATACCACTAAAATCTTTTTATTTTTCATGATTGTAAAATTCTTCAAATCAAGATGCTTTCTGATTGGTTGCCATCACAAGTCTATATATTGTGTACACCAATATCGATATTAACCATAACCAAGTCTATAGAATCAATACAAATATTACTTTCATTTAATTTATATTTAGAATCATGTCAAGATAGTCTACAGAGAGGGCCAAATTGGACACTTTTAAAGAGAAACTCCTGTTTTCAAACAAGATAGATGAAAACTGATTGCTGTGTATGAGGATCAAATTTTACGACAGACTTAATGGTGAAAACCGCATATCAATGTTTATAATTTTTTCTGAGTTATAGCATGTTTTCCGAAAATATCCATTTTCGAAAAGTTGCTGTAACTTTTCTCCTGTCCTGTCAAAAATTTTTCGTTTCTGTGAAAATAATTCCAATGCACTTTATTACGTAGAATTCACTGGTGTAAAAAACTTATTTTTCCAAATGAGATGTCAATAGTTTTTGACGAAAAACGTTTTTTTTTTCAATAAGACACCCTGTATATATCTACATATTACGATAGAACTTGAAATTATCTTTCTAAAAATGTAGCATCTTGATGTTTTGCTAGAGTCATATTTGAAATACAGGGCCTTTAGATTTATTCATGTGTAGACTTTGAAATGCACACTTTGATAAAGTAGGCCATCAGTTTTCATCTATTTAGTTTGAAAACAGGAGTTTCCCCCCTTTTTTGGTATATGGCCATGATGGTACGATTACACCGCTCTGAAAGCGCCTTAAGGATTTTCCTGTAATGCTTGCGTTTTATCCTCAAAAAAAACGATAGTCCGAACTTGTGAAATTTACCATGAAACATTCTCAACCAGGAAGAATTCCAGTACTTTTAAATATATTACTGATAGCTCACACACACAACACAAAATCGCATTGTAACAAGCTATAGGCTTATAACGTTTCTCTTGAGTAAAGGAAGGTACAATATTAAGGAAAATGTTATTAGGGACATAGCTAAAAGCAATGGATATTTTTCAAATATAATGAATAAGTTAATTAGGAAACGTATATTTCAGAGAATCATTGTAGATCTACGACTTTTCAAAAAGATGATTTCTAAGTTTATTGTCCCTCTGTGAGAACTAAGACACACAAACGGATTAGATTATATTTTTAAAAAGTTGGCGTTTTCAGTTTTCCTCATCTCCTGAAGACAATTTGGTTGGTGAAACACACACTGAGAAAATTATTGAATTTCTGGTGATTGGTTGAGGTTACACTTTTTACCTTTCATGTAAAATTATGTTGAATGACGAATTATGTGATTTTTGTATTCAGTGAATTACATTTTGTTTTGAATTCATTTTGAATAATCAATAGGAGCAAAGTAGAAAAACTAAAAAAACTCGATTTTTTGACAAATTTGTCGTTGAAATTTGAATTGAGAGGAAAATATTCTTTTCAAAATTTCGTTGTTTCACAAACTACACCTAGGTGTAGGTATAGTTTGTGAAATTACTATGGATCTTCATCAAGTAACGGCCGAATCAATCAGAAAAAAAAAATTTCGTTGATTTCATATTTTGAAAAATCGCTCGGAGTTAGCGCACAATTCAGTTCATTGTAAACAGATTTGCTTGAGAAGGGAACTTACTCCCATGAAATTTTAAATAAAACTATAGTTCTAATAGCATTATGTTTAAAATAACTCTAGAATTATAATAACTCCTTTGAAAATTACCATATTTTCAACTATTCTAGAGGCATGTGGTAGAAGAAAAAAATAAGTACTATTTAAGTGTTCTCCAAAATTCAATTGTTTGATACTAATACTAAACTACAATTAGTCTGTTTTTTTATCAATTTTTTCAATCAGCTTTTCTTGTTCAGAACATTATATTTTCTGGATGAAAACTTCTATGCTTCCACTTTATACAAAAAATGGGGAAAACTTCCAAAGAAAGGAAGAATGTAATTAAGTTTCAAAAATATGTGAAGATCATGCGTAGAAGTTACTTTTAGACACAAATTGGAAGAAAAAACCCTCTCAAAACAACTTTTGGGAGGGCCTTTTTTTTCAGTTTGTGTCTATACAATATACATCTTTGTAAAGAGTATATTTCAAACTTAATTGCCTTCTTCCTCTCTTCGGAAGTAAACCCTTTTAAATTGTTGAATTTTCTATTATTTTTCTAGAGTAAACGAGATTTAGAACGAGAAATCGACGAAATAAATGCAGGCAGACCACAATGTCCTGTCGGTTTGAATACACTAGTTATACCAAGAAAAGTTTCACAAAACGAAAATATGCAACAGCCATACGTTTACTTGAATTGTGGGCACGTGCAAGGATTACATGATTGGGGACAGGATAAGGATACCGGATCCAGAAAATGCCCTATTTGTATGGAGGTTGGTTAATCATGGCATACTCTTGTTTTTCGTCAGTAATTGATTTTTTTTGTAGTTGGGACCAGTTGTGAAGGTATTCATGGGATTGGAACCGGCATTCTATGTTGATTCCGGACCCCCGACTTTTGCTTTTAACCCGTGTGGGCATATGGCTACTGAAAAAACAGTGAAGTAAGTATTGACATCTTTATGTATATTTTTATTGATTTACAGACATGCCATTTTACAATATATATATATATATATATTCTTTGATTATTAATAATAATCAGCAGTTTCTTTATAGTAAGGTAATGTTTCTCCTAATTTTTGAAAAAGGGCCTGAATGAATCAAATAACTCAATAACCCGTGCTATTCTTGTTTGATAGCCTAAATATTCTAGTATTAGATTCTTTTAACCCATAACTAGTACATGATAAGAACCTTGAACAATTTTGACCCTCTAGTTCTCCAGTAAAAAAATTATAAATATTTAAGAAATATTAATGTGTGCAAAGACAAATTGTCAAATGTGAAAATACTAAGTATTCATCTGATTAGAAATGTTATTACAATAGCTTTTATGTTTTTAAATTTGACTGGCAGGTCATTATAAATTATTACACCATTATGCAAGATGCGGTGAATCCCAATTTCCGTATTTGCTCTGATTGGGTTTAAATTGAAAGGGGTATATTTTTAGGAGAATTCAATTTTTTAAAATGTAAGGTTTTGGCTTTCTACCTTTCCATTTTTATACAAAAAAAGTGGGAATCTTCCAAAGAAAAGAAGAAAGCAATTAATTTCAAAATAAACTCTTTACAAAGATGTGTAGATCACGCAAATAGTAACAAACAGGCACAAACTGAAAGAAAAAGCCCTCTCGAAACAACTACTTTTCTATAAACATTGAATTACACGAAAGAAAAATTGCTTCCATATAAAGATGGAGAAGTAGAAAGCCAAAAATGTCTTTCCCAAAAATAAGTTATTATACTATTTTTCAAATGCACTTCCATCAACAGTAAATATTCATTTGAATTCTAATAAGATACTTATTCATTCGATTATGTATCTATAAAACAGTATTAATTTTTACAATAATCAAAGCAGTTATATGAGTGATATAGTCATATTCATAATAGTTTATAAGATATTCACGTCTGTCATTCAGGTTCAGTCCAAGTTTTCAATTCTAAATAGACCTGTTTTTACTAATTTGAATGGATTCTGTTTGTGATGATAAATGTTTGTACAACTTGCCATAAATCATTCAGATCCAAAACCGACCTCAAAATTCATAATGAAAAAATTCACAAAACGTCAATATCAAATTCAGAACATAGCATTTTGATGTGGAAGGATTCATTAATTGAAAATTCCAGCAATAACCCGAATAAAACAGGACAAGGTACATTATCAATATTCAAAAGATTAGCTGCTTTGAAGAACTCTACTAATATTGTGAGGAGAATCCCCAGATCAGCTAGAATTTGCATAGCATCCGTCTTATCTGAAGTCATCGATGAATGTGTAATGCAGAACTTCTTTTCCAGTTGGAAAAATCTACTTACTTTCACATGGAGCACGTCAATATATCCATCAATATCCAAATTCGTTATCAAAATTTTTTCTCAAGTTGGATTTTAAAAACGCATTCAACATGATTGACAGAAATTTGATGTTACAACGGTCACAAGCAAGTTTGCCATACATATACTCTTTTAAATATCAGTGCTATGGCTTTCCAAGTTTTTTGAATTTTGGTAAACATTTTATTGAATCTCAGAGAGGTGTCCAACAAGGCGACCTGCACTTTTCTGCCTGACCAATCAAGAGCTACTAGAAAACTAAATTCAGAATTCAACTGTTGGTATCTGAATGATGGATGCATTGGAGATAATATTGACATTATATTGAAGGATTTGGAGATAATTATTAACAGTTCAAAGCAAATTGGTCTCGAACTTAACTTCGATAAATGTGAATTATTTTCCAATTCAAGTGTTTAATCAGAATCTCTTGCCGACATTATGGAAGTTGTTCCTGGTATAAAACTCATGGAAAAATCGAAATGGGAACTACTTGGCACCCCCTTCACTATGGAAGCTCTATGTGAAAGTTTGCAGAACAAAACAGATTCCCTTGACTTGATTTATACCCGTTCATACGATTTGCCAATGCATTCTTCCTTTTTTTTTTATTGAAAAATTGTTTAGCCATTCCGAAACTACTGTATACTCTCGTCCAAAAACAGTAACTACCGACGAAAACATCGCCAAAGTTCACCAAATGGTGCTGGACGAAAGATGCTCTCCTTGTTGGAAAAGTTAAGTATACCTTAAGAAGTTTGATAATCACCTACGTGACATAATTGAAAATGTTACCAACAGCTATTTCACTGAAATTTCTTGGTCTCAAGCAACATTTCCTGTGAATCGAGGAGTGTTGGGTCTGAGCTTAGCATCATCACTGGCTGTACCAGTATTCATGTCTTCCATCAACAATGTTTCGCAATTGATAGAAATGATACTTCCAGTCTCCTTCGCCAATATAATAGATAATTTAGACGTTGAAGGCGAATCTATTTGGTGTTCTCAAATCAAAAGTCATGTGCCTACGGATCTCAAATCACTTCAGAAAGCATGGGACAAACCTTTACTAGAAATTGCTTCTGACTCCATCACTTCATCCTTGTCATCTCCCTCTGAAAAAGCTTGCCTCAAAACCGTCAATATATCTGGTACTTTGTTAAACGCATTACCTGTTACTACTTTGTCAACACTATTAGATAATGATACTTACAGGGTAGCCATTGGACACAGATTGGGTTTAGATATTTGTACTCCTCATAAATGTATTTGTGGTAGTGAGGTAAATGAAAAAGGTACTCATGGTTTGAGCTGCAGAAAGAGTTCTGGACGTTTTCCAAGATATCACCAAGTCAATGACATCATAAAAAGGGCCTTGATATCAGCCGGGATACCTTCTATCCTAGAACCACTAGAACTAGAACTGGCCAATTGAGTTTGTCACAAAGATTCTCTTCAACGGAAAGATTCAAAGGCAAATTAAATGTTGCCATTGACTTTTCTTTAGAAGGATTAGATATGAGCAATTATGCAGCAAAATTTATGTATTATAATTCCTATTAAAATAAATTTATCATAATAATATGTGGCTCCTTGTCTCCAGACAATGTGGCTCCTTCTCGTTATAATATATATGCACTTTTAAAATTTATGTATTATAATTCCTATTAAAATAAATTTTATCATAATAATATTTCCAATACAGCATATAACTCCAAGCTTCATGATAAATATTTTTATCTTTCACTATTATCACTTTGCTAATCTTTATTGATCTGAAAGAAAGAGCTGTTTTTACTTGACTTGAATACGTATTAAAATGGTGTAATTAATTTTCAGATATTGGGCAAATGTAGCAATACCACATGGTACCAATGGTTTTCATGCAGTTTGTCCATTCTGTGCGTCACCCCTGTCTGGTTCTCCCGGTTATGTTAGATTGATCTTTCAGGATAATGTTGACTAAATTTGTTATAAATATCTTAGAACTAGTTCGTATTATTGTTGTGTGCATGTGTATGAGTGAAGAAGTAGGGTAGTTTACCAAAGCTTTATTTATACTGCTAGGTTGATTGTTGATATGTTCTTAGCGAAATGTTTTTCCTGATGTAAAATGAAATGTCCAAAACCAAAAAAAGGAATATTTTGCAGTTTGAAAAATAATTCTGCATCACCTTCTGTATGTACATAATCAGATTCTTCACATTGTAGAAAAACACTGGATAAACGTGAGATGAAAGTATTTTTTACACATTGATGTTTGAGAAAACTCCTTATATTTTTTTATAGGATCTTCGTTTTGTATCGTTGAAAATATATAGAATTGAATAGAATTGTAATTATTGTATATATTATTGCACTGAAATAAATTAAATACGTGTATTGAAAAATTAGAATTTTGTATTTATTCTTGATTTTCAGTATTCCCATGTCATTGGAAAATGTAAATGTTTTGCAGTGAGTTTTAAAGTGCAAATGTGTGAATTGTCAAGACTGGTTAGAAGGTAGATATATCGTTAGGGCTCTTATAATTATTATCATAGAAAATGCCATTGGTTAAGGCCTAATGTTTATTATGATTGATGAAATCCTTTGGGTTTTCACTTCATTTGCATATTAAAAAAGATTCATATAAGTTTTCTTCATAAAACTCAAGAATACATTTCTGTCTTCACTACCACACCTTGAGATTAACGATGGTCGATTGAATCTTCTTCTAAATGCAATATTTCAAAATCTTCTCACAGTAAACAGCTCTGCTCTTACTATGAAATTTATCACTAAATGAAACAACATTGCTGCATTTTTACCCAAATTTCAACAAAAATTGAATGTTTTTGTTATTATGGCATATTATTATGAGAATATGTTTGTAATAGGTGATTTTAATGTCTAGATTTTGTTATCTGTATTTGTAAATATGTAGAATAAGTTTTAAAAAGTAGTGGATAGTATGTAAGCTATTATAGTCCACAAAAAGAATTTATCTGTGCCTGGATTCACTAATAAAATATATAAAATGTCGAAAAACCTGTTTTTTTTTAACAATTGTTTGATATAACATCCCTACATGTCATATTCCACATCAGATCAAAAGTATTGCTAACCTATAAATTACTGATAATCTATTGAATGTAATCACTTTTATTAAAACTGCTCTATAATCTCCAATTGTCACTCCAATATTTCATAAAAAGGCTTAAGATTTCTTAAATAATGGAAGTGCCTACTACACAAGCATAGTGCCTTAATTCGCCTCCAATGTCAATTGTTGAAAATGTGACTTTTTACCTATTTTCTCAATGCAGTCATGTTTTGAAAAACAAATTATGTCAATTGGTGGTTTTTGGGCGGTTTCAATAACAAGCTGCAAACGACAACTCTCAAAATTCAAATTTTGAGCGAGATAACGATTAGGAGGAATAAAGAGACCTCTTAACGTGTGATTCCTAGCACATAGATGAACTAGCTACTCAAATTTAACATGCCCGGATAAAAATTTGTGAGAAATTAAGTGCTGGAGAAGAAAAGTTGTGATGACTCTTAAACCTAATACTGTATTTTATGTATATACATAAAATACAGTTATGTACATATGTATACATATACATAAGCATTTATGTATATGTAGCAGAGCCCTGTTGAAATTAATCGAGTCCCAGACACTTTGCTGTCCGGGTAGGATCTATCCTGTACTGGCGAGAGGTAATACCACAAAACCGCAGTCTGCAGGTGATCTACTTGAATAATTTAAGCATGGTCTTGCTACTGGATGAACGAGAAACATCTGCGAGATTAGCCTCTGTGAGGTTTCCTACATAATTGTCTGTCGGTTATAATGCAATATCAAGCATGGTATCAGCCTGGGAAGTAGTTTTTTCCGACAGACATTTACCAGAGCCACCATCATTTATCTTTGTTTGAAAATAGAGTTCGCAATTCATGTCATGTAAACATCCCTCAACATTAAAATCATGTTCATCAAACAACCATTTATCAATTCACTTTGTAATCATATTGATGATTTCCTTAATGAAACATTTTCTGCAAAAGTATGTATTTAAGCATTTGAATTAGATATTTTTTGTCTCCAATTTGTTCATTAACTTTTACATCCTTATGTAAGATTATTCAAAAACAATTGAAATTCGCCAAGTTCTTTTTATTACTTTTCAGACTTCTTCATTGCGACTTTTCTGTACAAGATATTGTGAACTTCAATCAGAAATAATACACTGAACTTTCACTGAAACACCCGTATATTTCAATATTTGCAACAGCAATTAACTAACGCACTACATTCAACGATCTATACTATATCGAGGAACAAACTTTAATGAATGAATAATCATTCCTATTTTCCTATCGCTACCACTAATACCTCACATAACTCACTAATACTCAACCTATTAAAAGAAACAATGTGTCATCGAAATGTCTCATTGAGTTGCTATTCACAGCCATCATTTGCCTCCATCGTTGCCAATTGGCAATGATGCCAGTTCACAATATCATTCACATATTTTTAATATGGAAGTTCATCACGGAGAAATCATCAATTTCAATTTTTTATATGGACCGGATTCATAATTTAACCACTTTATATCTCCTACCGTTTCCGATTTTTTCATGTTAGCCGGTTTTAATCTGGACACATTTTATAGAGCAATAAAGTTTAATAGTCTCATTCATTTTGATCCTAACCTGTCACGATTTTTAGCTGATACCACTATTGCCATCTCGGAAACGGTAGATCCTACAAGAATGGTTAAATTGAACAAAAGTTGCCTTTTTAGTGAAGCAGGATAATGGTACTCTCAGATCGACAAAATCACCAACCGTTTCAGAGATATTTGCAAAAAACTGATAATGACAGATTTTATTTTTTGCTCGACCGCCTCACATAATATCAAAAAATGACAAGAGGAAGTTTTTGCATCATTACATGTTTTTTATAATCTGGTTCAATCTATTTTCCAATGCGACTTTTCGTTCATTGAAATCCATCATCAATATATTTTTTTAATACGGGCCTGTATATTTTTTATACATTTTGGTAGTCATTGTAATTAAGAATTCATCGACATATTTACAACATATGTATTTCTCGACATTTCTTCCAAAAATCATTTCATCATTTAACTTTTTTTCAATGAGAAATCAAATTTCTAAATATCGTTGCAATCACATAGTTAATAGTATCGTAATATAATACAACATTGAAAAAGAAACAGTTGCAAAAGAGAATGTAACGAAATAAGAAATCGTAGAAAATGAACATCATAACGGAATGCCTCACGTGTCATTTTTTAAGTTACCGTCTCACGCGATATCGCATTAAATGTTCAAATTGTCCCGTGAATGTGGTGGGCATTCAATAAGACCATTATTTCTTATCCATCTTTCTGGTATATTTGTAATGAGGAAATCTCTGCACATTCTCCTGCGATGTGGTGTAGCTCCCTCGTGTTGGAAATACCCATATTTTCTTATTAGGCTGAGTGGCAAATCTTCCAGAAACTCAATTAGAGTCCAAGTATAATTCTTCGCTCAGAGATGTTTGAAAAAAGTCGGGGCCACTAATTTTATTATAAAGAACACCATATCTCTCTTGAAAATTTTTAACTCTATGTAAATATTCATTTTCTTGTGGCCAATGATAATGTATATTCCTGTTGAACCATCCGTTATTGGTAAATCTACTCTCATCACACCACTATTTTTTTTCAAATCATCTAAATGAACAATTTGTTCAGGCCAGTCTCAACTCCCTACACAGTAGGTTAATGGACTGACACCTATCAGAAAACAACTACT
>WOGL01001659.1:0-10966 GCA_015342145.1 Leptinotarsa rubiginosa | reverse complement strand
GGGTTATTCCCCTGATTCCATACATTTCAAGCTTTGTTAGGAGAATTTTGTGATCTACCAGATCAAATGCCTTACGTGAGTCTATGAAAATCCCTAGCGTCATAGAATCATGACTTTTACTACCTGACAAATTTCTGCATGATAAATTCATTACCTAAACTATTCACCTATCTAGGAACAAGTCATAAGACTGGAGAATAATGAATAACAATTTTTACATAAGCTATCATTTCACCTACTTTTGAGATCTGCCCTAGTTACCGATTTTCTCGTTCAAACTGAATTTAATTAAGGGAAACAATTCAAATATATTTGGTCATAGAGCAATAATCCCGAATTCCTACATCTATTGATTTGTAAACATTCCAAAACGTTGAGTTTTGAATCTTTCTCTTCCAAATGCAAAACGTCACAATCCCCCCTCTGCCAAAAGATGATTGGCAAATGTTGAATTGGTCTTTCCAATCAATAAACTACTTCTGTGCTCTTTTATTCTTTTGGAAAAGTTCTTCCGATTTGTCCGATATACATTTTTTGACAAGAATCACAAGTTAACTTGTATAGTCACGATCTATCCGACACTGGAGTTTAATCTTTTTTGCTTTTGAAGAATTTACTCAAATTATTATTTGTTCTGTAGGCGACGTCCAAGTTTTTGCGATATTATTAGTAGGATCACCAAAGTTAGTTACGAGTCACATAATGTTTAGTATCATTCTTTGAAACTGGATAGACCTGGTTCAGAGCTTGTTTCTGCAATTTTTAGAAAGATTTGAATCAATAATATTCACTTCGTAACCATTGTTGACAGCAATATGTTTAATGAAAATCAGTTCTCTTTGAAAATTGCTTTCTGAAATAGGAATATTCAATAGTCTGTGAATCATACTATTGAATGCTGCTAATTTATTCATCTAGTTGAAAGTGGATTAATTCTGCTATGTTACAAACAAGATTGACTGTTGGTGACCGAGCCGAGGGTGGTAACATAACCTACCCAAAATAAAAGGGTAATGACCGTAGCTTATGCCTTGAATAAAAAAAGTTAAGTTAGCATTTTAGGGTTCATTTTCAAAGTGAACTCATATAAAGCTGTTTTTGTCATTAAATTTGTGGAAATTTTGTTAGATTTTGACATAATTGACTAATGAAATGAATGTTGAATCTATGAAAAAAGACTTCGAAAGAAACAGATAATTCAAACTAATGTCAATTAGTAGATTACTAAAAATTTAGAACAAAATATGAGGCAATTCGTACTATTGGCAACCCTTAAAAAGACAAATATGAAAAGTTCAATTCTAGTACGATTCTCAAATTTTCATTCCAAGTTTGAATACTCTGTACTTGTTTACTTGATTAGACGTTAGATTATTTGATGATGCAAAGAGACATTGTTCACCATCGATAATGTATCTCCTAATTATATTGTTGGTTAGTCATTCTTTGAGAGGAGTATGCAGAATTCAATTAGCGGACCTTTTCAAATAAATTTGAGTAAATTTGATTTCAAATAGGAAAGTTCTCAAAAAATAAGTAACTTTGACATTTTATTTTTAAGAACCAGTTAACGCAAATGTCAAAAATTCAATTCTAGTGTTAATCCCGAATTTTTATCGTAGTTTTAGTACCTATAACGTAACCTTTACCAATTGATTTACCGTTAAAATAAATAAATCTTATTATTTTTTAGAGTTTGCAGTAAATTTGATAGCAAGTGTGACCAACATTATAATATAAAATGCCTCATCTATTAAGTGAAAAACGTTGAAAAACGATTTCCAACAATGACCACGGGATTAGTGGCAACGTGGCAACTGGCAACACCGAAAACGAAGAATGATTCATAACGTCAAATCAGCTAGAAATACTGGAAATACTAATTTTATCAAAAATTCCTTTTAGTTGAGTTTCCATTGTGTTTATTATTGTAAAGTGTTGGACGCAGTACCTAATTTCTCAGAAGAAAAAATAATTTAAATCGTTGAAGTTAATTAGAAACTTGTTAAAATGGGAAATGAAATGTCTTCTACAGCAATGGAAAGTATCCTTTTTCAAAGCTTGGACTCGAAGATTTTTCAACTTGTGTTGTTTCAAATCCGGTTTATCTCAAATGAAATGATTTATGTAGTAGTTAACATTAATCACCGCCTTCAATAAGTATGAAATAGTTATTCTGTTTGGGACAAAATTTTAATATGATTCTTTGGTTTTTTCTAATAGAAGGATAATTGAAAACATTAATACAGGTGATTTAAATACACTAAAAATACTAAATAGCAAAATTTGGATTTAGGCAATGCAGATGCAGTTTTAACAATATATTTTAATGAATCAAAGTTGATATCACATGAATTAGATATTAAGTTGAAATGATTGCAAATGTAAAAATGTATTGACTTGAGGTACAAATCGGTCCTGACCAGTTGACAACAAAAGGCTTTTGTAGTATGAAACACAATTTTTCTTAACATTTACAAAAGAACATCTCTTCAATCTTAAATTCGCAGCAAAGGAATTAGAACGGAATTCTAAGCGCTGTGAAAAGGAAGAAAAACAAGAGAAAGCAAAGACCAAACAGGCGATTCAAAAGGGAAATATGGAAGTGGCTAGGATTCATGCTGAAAATGCTATCAGACAGAAAAACCAATCGGTCAACTATCTGAGGATGTCTGCAAGAGTAGATGCTGTAGCAAGTAAGGTACAATCAGCGGTCACAACTAGAAAAGTTACCAATTCCATGGCTGGGGTCGTTAAAACTATGGATGCTGCCATGAAGAGTATGAACTTGGAAAAGATTTCTAGCGTTATGGATAAATTTGAGCAACAGTTTGAAGATCTCGGTGTTCAGACAGATGTTCTTGAAAACACAATGGGGCAAACTACAACAACTCTTGTGCCTCAGAATGATGTCGATTCTCTCATGCAGCAAGTTGCTGATGAAGCAGGGTAATTGTTCTTATTCTCTTCAAACACTTGCATTATATGATTTTGAATAGAGTTTACATAATTTCTGGGCTAACCAATTACCAATAAGCGTTGGTTATTGCAAACGATTTGTAGATCTATTGAAATCATATAACTCATTTCACTATTTTTCTACAAGAATATCTGACTTTTTAAATTAAGGCTTTATCAACTCTCGGAAAAATAATTATTGTTGATATACTATATTCTTGGAAATTTGCAGAGTAGCTTATTGGCGCTCTTAAATTAAAAACTAGAGAACTGATACCTCTTATGAAAGTTTCAGTTCTCTATTCAATGAGTATAAGTTTAACAATTTACTTTTTCGTTGTATAAATAATAATAATTTCTGAACTGAACCTAATCATTACAGTTACATGTAAACAGCGAAAAACTAAACTTTTGTTTCTGCTTGACTCTGTTTCATTTGAATATATATTCGAGAACTGCCTATAAAAACTGGAATTTTTGTATCTAAAAGATAGAACTGATATTTGTGTTCATTTATATTTTGAGAAGTAAGACTGATAACTTCGAGAAATGTTGATCTTGACCTCTACGCTTATCTACTTCATTTTTATTATTATGTATAGCTTTTTTCTGGAGAATTTACTGCTCTAGAAAAATGATACCCTGTTTTAGCAATAGAAATATAGTATTAACTGGGGGTTGTAATAAAACCTCTTCTACGCCAAGCATGCTGCAAAACTTTTGTAGTTTTATTAATAACTTGTATTAATAAATTTTGTATATACATAAAATGAATGATTTGAACATTTTTTTTATATACCTAGCTAATCACAAACATTTCGAAAAGTTACTTTCAATTCAGTGCTCTTTCGACCATTAATCATTTATATGATTATAAATATGACAATTCACTAACTGTATGATTTATATTAGGTGGAGGCCAACTTTTACATTTCTGTCTTCACTAGTGTGACTCGATTACAGCACTGATATTAATCCTCAAAAATAACACAACCAAAATAATTATTGCAACAACTAATTATAAACTGAGATCAAATAACAACAGCTGCTAAAAATAAAAGAATAGGTAAGGGTGAAATAAGACGCACAACAGCACCTCTTTAAAATGTTACAACAGAAGTTACTTGGGACAATGAATAATTTTTTGCACAAAATTCAATTTCTCGTTAGATGGCGAGTTGATTTTTATTCTTGTTTCGTTCATTTCAGATTGGATTTGAATATGGAGCTTCCAGAAGGGCCCCAGGGTAGTGTTATTGGTTCCGCTAGTCAAGTGTCACAAGAACAAGATGAACTCAGTCAGAGACTTGCAAGATTGCGGCAAGCTGAATGAAATCGATGAGTTTTCACGTTGACAGAATATGAAATTATGTGATAAACAAATCATCCAAAAAATATGTTACAGAACGCTTTTTTTCGTAAATATAAAAATCGAGCCACTAATAGATTAGTTTTATCAGTTCATATAGAAGTTTCCACTGACTTACATCCCAATTCAATCTACTAATTTGGAAATCTTTGTGCGATCTGATTCAAAAGTTTCTCTTTTGAAATTGTTAGTTACGAAATGCCTATCGGCTACTAAAGAAGTATTGAGTTTTGAAAAGTAATTTTTTTGGTGGAAATTACAAATCTTTCTGGGAATTCTCACTTTCCACAATCTGAGAACTTATGCACAATTTAACGTTTCGGAGGCCAAAATCTGCCTCCGTCTCCAAAACTGAAAATTACCTATATATAACTCACAGTTTTTCTTTTTTGATTTATTTTCAAACTTCCTCGACAGTAAGGATGTAATGAACTCGCTAAGAGACATAAACTCAAGGAATCAGGGTACTTTCCTGTATCTGGAGAGAAGTATATTTCAAATGGTTTTCTTGAGAAATGGACCGTACTTGGGGCTTCCGGTCTTGATGAAAGCAATAGAAAGTGGCAAAATTGCGTCAGAAAACACCTTGTTCCATATCGCATGTTCCAAAAGTCAATCAACATATTATATCGACTTACGCAGTAAGTTATCAGGGCATATTAGATAGTCTACACTTGTCTAAAATTCACCATTACAATTTTTTTTAGATTGTGCAAGGTGAGAGTTCTCAAAAAGTTTGACAAAAGTTATTGAGGTACAGTGAAATATGTTGAAGTGGCATTATTTACACTAATACTTTAAATAATATTGTTTGCTGCCAAGTACCAAAATGATCCTACTAACCTTTGTCGATAGTAGGAATTTCCGCAAATGAAAATCCTTAAAAAAAGGTACTGTTTTCACCCAAAGCTTTAGAGATAAAAACCACATTTTACTTGATTGTTTGGTACATATTTTTTGGATTCCATCTAAGTTTATATTCTCAGCTGTTATTAATTAAGGTTCTATGCTTATAAATTAGTTATATTTACCTGTGAACTGTATCCATAATTTGTATAGATTTTAATAAACTAACTACGTTTTCCATATATTTCAGATATTTTTTTCGTAAAAAGTACTTAAGACTTGTAGGATGTATCCAAAGTACCATCATTCATATTCAAGAAAAACTTTGTGAGATTTTCACTTAACAGCTTTACAAAAAGCTATACGTTTCGCTACATAAAAGCTTCAGGCGTGTCTATACTAAAATGTACAGACATGTGGCAATTTACATAGAATAAATTATTTGGAGGATTTCTACATTAACCAGCTTTCATGCCTACACAAAGGGCATTCCTGTGAAGCTTGTACAGGCCTAGGATCAGCAAGGTCTTAACTTTTACTGTGTGAATCCCGGTATAAATAAAACAAGAACTATAAAAAACAACAGTATTTATTTTGCTGAACCTAACATTATGAATGTTTTGGTTGACTAATTTGAACAATATAAAAATTATTAAATATTCTTGTGATAAACCCTTTTTGAAACGTATTCACAATTGTATAGCGTACAATTCAGTTACTTGTTAAACCTAGGTAATCGTCCATTAAAGTTCCTATGGCAAACTGAAAATAAAAGCATAAAAATGTTAGTGAGATAATTTAGGCAGAAGTGAAAATTCAACAACAATATTAACTGAAAATTAAAAGTACAATTGTAATTATGGCTCAAAAATGGTAATGAAATTAATATGGGTTAGAAAAACGTTTTTATGAATTAAAGAATCTGAACCCATCAAATTGCAAGCCAATGACGACATTTTGCATAATAAAATACTTCCTGAACCACACTAGAAACATTCATCTTATTTTTTGAACAGACCTCATACATACTAGCAGCTTATAAAGAGCGAACATAAAAAGACATAATTTAAATTCTTTTTGGTAACAAGGAATTAATCATTTGAAATTTTGTCTCGCCAGAAAAGTCAAATTTTTATTATTTAAGTTGACAAAAATAGATATAAAGATATTTTAGAAAATACTTACAATACCAGAAGCATCAACTCTGGTACCAACTATTTTTAGTCTTATTTCTCCTTCAGCATGTATTACTACTTCTTCATCCTTAGATTTATAACACTGTGGATTAACATTGGGGCAGAATTCCATCTCTGCTGGAATGGAGTGATGAGAAATGAAGCAGGACAAAGGCCCGATTTCTGCAAACATTCCGACTTTATTTACTTGTCGAACAACTGCATCAAGCACCTCGCCCTTAAATGGGCGAAAAACGATTGCTTTATACTTGACTGGGTAGACTACGAAACCCTGTCCAGGAAGAATTAACCCGGCTCCGATGCTGTCGATTGTGGTAACTGCTATAACAAATCCATACCTTGAAAATAATTTTGTAAAAATGAAAATACTTAAAAAACTAACTTAGGATAATTGAATACAAAGAAGTGCTTGCTACAAATTCAATTTGGTCAAAGTTGATATGCATACTTTTCATTCAGTGAATGCAATCTTGAGATTTGTGACAGAATGGTAGTTTCTAATGTATTTTATGTGGATATACATTTACAAATACTACTTACTTTCCAGTACAAGTTCCCTCGACTTCCGTATAGAGTTTTGTTTTTACTTTTTCTAATAGTTGTGGGCCAAAATACTGGGGATGCAGTAATATTTCATGCTCAAGGGATATCTGTAAATCGTTCTCATTAAATTAAGATATTTCATAAAATTATTTCACTTACATGATAAAACATATTTGAAAAGGCTGGTAGGTTATTTATTATTGAAAAAATATATTGAACTTAAAATTTTAAATACCATATAACCTACGACCTTAGACGTTATAAACACAGAGAGTATATGGTCTGTGAGTCTGTGGTTATAAATGAGTCTATTGCTATGGAAATATTCTACAAAAACAAACTCTCTCTCTATCTCTCTCACTCTCAATGTTTTTGGCCTATGCCATAGTCACAGACACAAAACTACAACTTGTCACAGAATATCGGAACTTTTACATTTTCTACTGTGCCTTTGCTTCCATGCCATTCATGATAAAACTACTTTTAAAGTTTACTTTTTTTATTAGCTAATTCGATTTCCAGGAATCCTATTTCAATTTTGTGTTTTTTCATGGTGAGGACATATTTTTCTTGAAATTGAGAATCCAAAATATGAAATATCTGGTCTGTACCCTTCTACTTGAACACAAAGAATCTTTTTTTTTTACTTGAATTGTATAATTTTGACCGGGCAACAAATTTTTGATCCGTAAATATCCGAAATCATGTGCGAATGTTATTGAGAACTTGTTGCTGCTACTTTTGACCACTCAAATACTTGTACGTCTCGGAACCTATTTTCGACCGGTAAATTTCTGAAATCGAGTGCGAATGTTATTGAAAACGTGTGACGGCTATTCTTGACCGCTCCAATACATGAACATGAATCAATATTATAAGAGCCGACCGACCCAGTCGCATATGAAAAACGTGTGGATTGTTTATTATTGCTAATATAAAGTTTGGGGTTAGTTTCAAGCTTTTTCATTTTTACGTGCTTTTGAATGTACTTCTCGTGAATTGTATATTTAAAATGTACCTGTAATTTTCAAATGTATGATTATTCTCTTTCAAGTAAAACAATATCCCTTCAATAAAGTTGTACATGGATTTAATAAATACTTACCATTAATCATGATAGGTTTTTTTGGAAAAGTTTATTATATATTTTTTGTACCTAATAAAGATACTCCAAACTTTTACGAAATATCATCTACTGTGGAATATGTATTCAGATTGGGAGATCGAGGTATGCAAAAATGGTCTGAGCAAATTCTAAATGAACCTCAATTAGTTACAAAGAAACAACGGACAAAGACTTCCAAATGGAGGTTTCAAGTAATTGTGTGTTGATAATGATCGTTCCATTTAACAAAATATAGGTCCATTATGTCTGAAGTGATTATCGATGACGGGAAAACAATCCTTAGCAAGAACATTGCAGAAATTCGATTACAAACATTTATGCACATATAATTACAGGACATATCACACTTTCCTTCGGCTCTTGTAATTAACAATAAGTCACCAATAAACGACAGAGACTTCAATAGGCACTAATTGTAAAAATGTAGAATCCCTCTAATCTTTTTGAATACCATAGGATATGAGACACGTACCTATTGCCATTGCCACTCTTTGTAGGTTCCATCTCATTGATTTTGACATTAAAGTCTTCTCCCTGTTTATTGTGCTTGGTATGATTTACTTGAAGAATTTCAGCAATTCTCAGGAGTTACCATATGTATTTTGTGGACTTTAGAAAGCTTAGCTTGAATAATTACGGTACAAACCTTAACAGTTAGGCTGAGATAACTTTTTCTGACGAGCATAGTGAAGCCAAGCTTTACTAAGCTCGGCCGTATTAAAGGCAAAAGTATCACGAAAAAATGCCTGACAATTTTCTGTGCACTCAATGCAATTTTCAACAGACCTGAAAGGGTGCCTGTCAATTTTCAGTGCAGCCAATGCAATTTTCAACAGATATGAAACCATCATTATCGTTCATTGGTTGGAAACAAGTTGGAGAAGAACGAAAATTACAATAAGTTTTCATAAAATTTTGCTCTGGATATTCGTTCATAATTTTTTTATTTTGCTAGATAGTTGTAACAAATAATTTCAGTACTGAGTGCGACCCGTTTTACTTTTCAAAGTGTAAAACCTGCAGAATAATTATAACGCCATTTTACCTTTGCAATTGTTGTGTGTGTATCTTATAACCTTAATGGTTTACGTTCTTGATGTATATCCATCTATATGAATAGTGAAATCATTAGTAGTGGTCCTATGCCAAATTTGTATCAGTCAAAAATGCGTTTTGATGGGTAAGCATTTTAGTGAAAAACATAATTTTAATATTTTTCAACCTGTTTGCCATCAAACATTTGTTAAGTTTCAAAATCATTTCTTTTTAGATAACTGGGACATGTAATTTGATAGAAATTACAAAAACTTTTATATAGGGTTGAATGTTATGGCCCAACAACAGTATTTTGAGGTTTTGAAACAAGATGATAAAAACACTGGGCAGCAACAGTTTTATGCCAATGTTGAAGACCAAACAGTACAATACGTGATTACACCTAATAAGACACAAGTTCAGTATCCAACAACTCCTGTAAGTTTGACAGATTGTATAGCAATTTAGTGCTGGGCCATTTTTTTTTGCTTGAATCCCTTGCATAAAAAATATACATGTGGCAATTATTCATTGAGGTTATTGTTTGATATAATTCCTGTAGTGGTTTATTTTGTATTGTGCCATGTAAGTTTTTTGTTTTCAAGGAACAACTAGTGAGTGGATAGAATAGTAATTGGGGTTAGGGGTAATTCTAAAACTGGCACTGGTACAGCTTGTACAGTAGTTGAATGTTATCAAAAAGCAGTAATAGCAGGTTGATGCAACAACCTAATAACTTCTAACTAATTCACTGTCCGATTCATGCACTTGTTAATGTAACAATTATTCTTCATTTGATATACCACTGAAAATTCTATATATACTTAAACAAAAAAAATCATTTTTCCTTCTATCATAATAGATACAGAGCCTAACCTCTGGTCAGGTTTCTAGGCAGAGTTCTTAGCCTTAGCCTAGTTTCCATAAATGCTCTCGCTGACTTGTTTTGGTTGAACCCTTAGTTGAATTCCTTTATTATTTAGTTTAGTAGTACCAACTCCTCAATTGTATCCTTTTCTTGTTTTTAATGTTGACGTTATGTGCTCTGTGTTATTCACATGATTCAGTTTACAATGAACATTCCTATACAGATAATTGGAAACTCCATGAATGGTGCAGAAATTGTAAATTAATATCGTACTTTGGGTATTGGGTTACAAACTATCATCAGTATTCAACTGTAGAAAAATTTTACAATGGTATTTTCTTTATTCAGATTGTAGTAGCAACAGGAGATCAGTTGATGGTTGTAAACGCACCACCACAACAGATTGTTATAGACCCGTCTTCGATTACTTATCAGGAGCCAGAAGTGCAGCAGCAATTACAGGTATGTAAAGAAGGGTTATCTTCCAGTGTCCTCCATTGTCATCAGAATGGGGGAAACAATGGCGGAACCATTTCATCTGTGTACCATACACACACATTGTAGAATAAAGATCCAAATGGAAGTTGATAATTTTTGGGAAAAAAAGGTTAACCATTTGTTAGTTGGTTTTGAAATTATTTAGGGTTATCAAGGTCAAACATATACACTGTGGTTACATCATGATTAAGAGAGAAATGAAAAATTTCATTTCACTTCATTTCATTTTTATTTGTCTCAAGAAAATTTTACACTTTATAGACACGTCCAAACCTTAACCCAAATAACTAAAGATAGATGATAGAAAAATTTGACAATAATTGTGATATGGGATATTTGAGAATAAAAACATATATTTATAATCTACATACAAGATAAAATACATTTTAAGAGATCACTAAAAATGAATATATAAAATGTAAAATGTATGAATTATATATAAAACGTAAATGTATAAAATATATGAAGTATGATGTATTAAATGTAAAAAAGAATATAATGTGAAATGTATAGAATGTCAAATGAAT
>WOGL01001658.1:0-10973 GCA_015342145.1 Leptinotarsa rubiginosa | reverse complement strand
GCCGTTTATATCAATCGAGAGAGCATGAAATTTTTACTTAAGCTCCACAAAAACCCCAAAACGGAGTAATATTGACTTAAGCCCTTTTTACCAAACTTCAAAGATTTCTTCGAAGATTTCGAGAGTGGCTGGGGCTGTTGCATAGTAGACCCTTTCTTTAACATATCCCCAAAAGAAAAAATATAGTACAGTCAGATCCAGAGAGCGGGAAAACCACCGTAATGGAATATTACTTGTAATAACTTGATTATTTGAATGATCTATTGAGTAATTAAGAACCTTGTATTATGAGGGGTGATACATCTTGTTGGATATACATTTGCCGTAAAACTGCTGAGGTTAGATTATTAAAATGATTCTCGATCTACCTACCCCATGTTAACTGACCTTGAAATAATATTGGCCCAATTATTCTGTTTCCAACGATACCAGCCCAGACATTGACGTCAAATCTTTCTTAAAAATTGCCCTCTTTTATTGCATTTTGATTTTATTGGTCTCATTACCGAGAATTTTGCTCATTGAACAAGCGATTATTTGTAAACCGTTATTCGTCGGAATATAGAATGAAGTTGATAACATTTGGATTAACTCTATGAAGCAACCAAACACAAAACACTACTCGTGAATCGCTAATTGTCAGCATAAAAATGTTGATGTAACTGATATTTGAATTTTCTGATTGATTCGGCCGTTACTTGATGAAAATGAACTTTTCGTGACATATCTGCATTTCTCGACTGATTTCTCTTAAAGAAACCGTTTTGTCAACATCAACCATTGCAAGATGGTTTACGATGAACCTCTGTTCTGCCTCTTGCCTAAAACGATTCTCAACATATGGAAAATACTGATGGGATAGATGTTGCCGATTGTGATATCTCTGATCATACAACTCGAGCAGCATTCCTTGAATTTCTGTAGCATTCTCCAAACAATAACAACATATCCACTTTTTCACCTTGAGTATACATTATTTTGACGAAAAATTAAACTAAAACTTAACGAAAATTAAGAAATTTTTACCTTCTGCTCATAAAGCTTATGTCACTGTCATAACCTAAGTGAGTGATTTGTTCTCCAAAGAAGACTTGATGGAAATAACTGCAAAATATTATGCATCATACCTATCCATGACATACTTAACAAAAATAAATTAATTATTATCAAGTATTTTCCCCAGTAATGTTTAATTTATGTTCTTCTTTGTAATTCAATCGCAAATAAATTAATATCATTAGATTCGTCAAAAAATCCTTTTTTCGGAAAGTGCTTGTCATAAAATGGTCGTTATTTGAAAAATGATGATGTCTTATTATATCTAATATACTAGTCACTAAAACTCCGGCGATTGCTATTTTTCTGATCACGTGAGAAACTGAAGTTTTAACTGATTATTTTGTAATGAGAACATTCATTTAAATACGTCACTCTTTTCAAAGTAGGATATATTGAACTGTTGAATTATTTTTTACGGGTTTATTGAATAGTTGTTCTGGACAAAATTAATTATGACTTATTTTCATTTGTTGATTGAAAATCAGTTATGTTAAAAATTTCAGCCTCAAGTTTCAGTTGGGAAACAGAAAGTTGGACTGTCACATTCTGAAAAACTTGTGCCATCGTTAAATCGACAGATGGTCAAGGTGGATATAATAAATCATTCGAATTAATTTTGATTGAGTGTGGGGTTTAGAAACAAATGAAACTGATGAAAATACTTTGCCAACCTACCAGGAATTTTTCTTGACGCAGGTATTTCTAACCAACTTAACATCATCAGGGGATGACTTGAATCAATTAGTTTAATGACTAGTCATCTCCTGATGGTGTGTGAAATAATGACATTCATTAGAGGATACAATAATTTGTTATCACTGCAGTTGTATCAAATCTTAGTAAGCAATCCAAACTGTGAAAAAAAACTTTCAACGGATGTTGATGTTCTCTATGAACCCTGTACAATTACCTAATTCTTATATCTACATCACACAGGCGCGTATGTCATGACATGACATACATTTTTTGACGTGGGTTTGGGTTTCATAAAATTTTCGTAAAATGGCTTTGTGTTCGAATTTCAAGAATTCGAATCATATTTTATATAAAGTACCAAATTGTCAGTATTTTTTGAACACCAAAAATCCTAGGTGAGTATCTGAACGCAGCAGTTGGCAAGTTTGAGGTTACGGATTGGTGTTTCTAGGTTGAACAGTTACAACAACTCTCCAGCTCATATTCAAAAGAGAAACTTATCTGATGGATGCTGTGGATCACAAGCGGCAAAGTGTAAAGTGGCAATAGTGACAGGAGGTGCAAGGGGAATTGGTTATCATATATCCGAACAACTGTTGAAAGCTGGAGCACAGGTACTAACTATAGGTTTTTATTGAAATAGTCCAACTTTACATACTGGTAGAACTTTACAGAAGTAAATGTGCGTCTCTTTGTTTTATAAATAAGAAACAAAAATTAGTTTCAAGACATGCCAATTCTTTTTCATTTGCAGCTTCACTAAAATCACTCCACAATCGTTTTATGATTTCCCATTTTCATTTATGACAGATGACGCTAATGAATAATAATAATAACCGCATGCATAAATAGATAGTACAAATTAGGAACAATGGGAAAAAATCTTTTTTTTATGCTACTCTGCTTTTTAATTCTTGTTCGAAACTCATTTATGAGCTGACCAAGTGCTCTCTTCCCTTCATCTTTATTAACAAAATGAAAGAAACTACTACTCACATAGTTCCCCCATCGGCATACCATTAGAAAAAAAATGGTATCTTATAGCTATTTCTATAGTATTGCAGATACGTTAGTTTATATGATACAGACAAAAATGAAATCACATTACATAATATAAATTCTCTGACTAGAGCCTAATTGAAGCCAGTATGAGACATTTTCTCAATTCGTCGGGAATCCTATTGTAAATATGAGTAATAGTATAAGAGAATAACGATCAAAACTGAGAGTAAGGCCTAGCGCACACGGGTCAATCTGTATAACATAGATGGAATGGTAGCGTGCAAACAGGCGATCGAGAATCGCGCCGATTTTGAAATCTGTGGCATGAGAACTAATGGATTTCAGATCAGAATTTAGTGGGATATTTGCCTGTAATTAATCTTTTTTAAATAAACCAATGTATATTTGGGTATCTTCAGCGTGATAATGACATTTACTATGAGTGACTTGGTTATGAGATTTGTGCCAGTATAATATGAACGAAATTGGACTCAATATAGAGCCATTGCTGAACTGACAGATCAACTACATGAACTAACGAAAAAATAATGAAAGTGAAGTGGTGGAAGAATAGTACTCCAAACAATTTACATAGGTACATAATTGTATTGACTTTGAAAATGGGTTTTTGAATTGTTTGCTTAATGTGGGGCTACAAAAAGTCATACCTCATCCAACCTATAGGGTGGTCAAACGGAAAAGAACTCTTATCGAAAACTGTGTCAAGATTTTATAAAAACATAGGACCTGTCGTCCACCACTTCCCTCTCCAATCAAGGATGATAGTCACTCTTTAATTTTTTTATAGCCCGGAGACTTGATTGAGCTCCCATTTGAGAGATCTTGAAACTCTCTACGAAACAGTCTTAGAATTCCGCCCAAAAGTTTCATAAAAAATAACGCTAGAAAATTTGAAGACCAATCGTTCAAAGTGATGACCAGCTGTGTCCATTCCATAATGAAAAGTTTGTTCAAAACGTACTTGCACATTCAAAAATATTTCTAGGGTGATTCGATTCGACAATCCTTTGACTCGATAGGTATTAAAAAAAATCAAGGGGACACAAATTCGATGATCATGGAAGTTATACACATTATGTCGTGATTATTTACCAAATTAGTTACCTCTTTATTATTTTTTTGAGATAATCAATAGAAGAATCTAATAGATCACCCTTAGAACTGTCAATGAGAGCCGTCCAATGTTTGAGTAACGTTTAAATTTTTCGAATGAACTTTTTCTTCCAGTTCGTATCTGAAAGTATCTTCTGTGCATGATTATTTTCATCGAAACAATTTGTTTGAAAAATTAGAAAGCCGGAAAGATTTATTCCAAAAACTATTCTCTCCCTTTTCAGTTCAAACGAAATTTCTATGACTGGAATTAAATTAACTAACGTATTAATGTTTTATTTTCATCGAAACAAAAACAAAATTGTCTTCCGGTGACATAAATTCGTAATTTTATGAAACAAAAGAGACTGCTGAGGAGAAGAAGACAAATTTCCGTTAAATCAATGTTAACATGTTTGAAAGTTGTTGTTCATAAGGACCATTCCTTCCAGTTTGTATCTGAAAGAAACTTCTATGCATGATCTACACATTCCTTTGGAGAGTTTTTATTGAATTTGATTATTTTTTTTTCTTTTATCAATAAAAATTTAATTATATTTCTTGATTTCAATGATTTTGTGAATTATATAAATTCCATATATCGAAGAAGTTTTCTAAAAATTTGCTAAAAATGAATCATTTATTTTGAAAACTAAAGCTTACTGGTCATTTCACTTCCAGTTTCCAATTGATATTTCGCAGCACGTTTGTATCACATTTCACAAATGGAGTTAATTGCCATAAATAAACGGCAGTTACGAGCTTGTAGAGCTCGTCTTTCAGTTCTTGTGCATTCGTAACACCACAATGCATGGACGTTGACGGACCATGACAATAACGAAATCAACAACTTCACTCTAAACTACATTCATTGTTTTAGGCAGTTATTCTCGGAGATATTTTAATGGATGATATGGAGGAAGCAACATGCAAACTGAATGCAAAATATGGTGAAAATAAAGCACTGTTTCAACCCTGCGATGTCACGAAAAAGGAAGACATGGAAAGTAAGCAATACTTAAAAATTCTTCTTCAGTAAATATAGTCATTAATTCCTTTTCAGAAATGTTCAAGTGCACGAAGGAAAGATTCGGAAAAATTGATATAGTGGTAAATAACGCTGGAATTTTGGCAGACTCAAGATGGGAACAGACTTTACTCATTAATCTAGTGAGTAGTTATTGACTAAAGTCATATTTCAGTTCAGTGAAACAATAATTTACATGAGGATTTAATGTAGTACTGTTGAAAAAAGTGAAAATAATTATTAAGAGATTTGATCAAGAACAATTTTCAAACATATCGAATTTGACAATTCCAAAATTTTGATATGTAGTGTAACATTATATTCAAACCGGCAGACAGCATTCATCTAGGCACTTTTGAAGACTTCCATGTCTTATTTCTTTAACCTCCGACATAAAAAGAAATTAACGAAACAATTTTGCTTATTGACTTATGAGTAAGGCCATGACAGTATGAATATGAAATTAACGTCAATACTCATGAAATTGAATATTTATAAATTCTTTGATCCCACTATAGTTTCTAATGAATGAAGGTCTCCATAACTCAAAAATGAAAAAATAGATGATGTCTCTGGTTCATTTAATAACAGTTTGATGGAATTTTTCTAAACTTCTAGACTTTCTTATAAATCAAAATCTCCTGAATAATAGAGGTTTGGCATTCCATCGTTTGGAAAGTACAGTTTTAAAATCTGAAGAAATAACGAAGAATGCAATATTTATAAAATACCAACATTACAAATCATTTTCTATATGGATATTCCGTTACAAATTTCATGTAATAAATGCCCTCGTTTATGAACTGTTCCTTCATGAACCGAATAAACATATTCTTATCGAATGTAGATTTTTCAAATCAATCAATTTTTCGTCAATCCTGAAAAATAGTTTTCTTCATCTCCTGAAGACGTCAACTTGGTTGATGTACTGTGCGTCGGGAAGATTATTGCATTTCTGTTGATTCAGAAAAGTGTTTGTTTTTGGATTCACTCTACGCGACAAGTTTACGTTTTACATTTAATTTTTTTTCGAAATCGATTGAAGATACTTAGCTATTTGTGAATGTTCATTTTAATTCACAACTCACACAATTGAACCATTTTCTCGTAAAGAAAAATTCATTTCAAATGCAAAGTTGAACAGATATTCATTCCCGAATAAATTGTTGAAAAAAATAGGTTTAGGTTGGGTTTCTCACTTCAACAGTTGACAGAGCCGTATGAAAAGCAATCTTCACTGGTTAAAATTGTGTGAAAGTTGATGATTAACGACTTTTTACTCTAAGAGTGCGATCTCTATATTGACCAAGGATGAGATACGAAAGTTCATTTGAAACATTTCCCACCCATTCAAGTTCTAGCTTCAGTCCTCTGCTGCTTGATCTCACAGAGTAACAAATTTTACAAGACATCCGTAAAGTCTTCTCGGTATTCTGTCTATAATAGTATAAGGTAGTATTATTTTGAGGGCACATCCAATTGAAAGAAGAGGAAACAAAAATAACGAATAGTTTCTGCTACAACAAACCTCTTCCAATTCAGGTTAAATGAAATTATTAATGTCATTCGGACGGTAGCCCGGAGTTCTAACTCTTGACAGTTGTTATTTGTGAGGTAATGACAGCTGGTTAACAGAAAAACACACAATGAAACATTATCCAACAAATGTCATTCAGTATCGTCGAAATGTCTGCATTTTCTGAGAAGGAATTTCAGAAACTAGAAATAAGTACTGGGTTACATGCAAAAACAAATTTAAAATTTCATCATCACAGGGAATATTCAAGAATAGTAGTTTCTTGAACCAAAAGCAAAATATTTGCTCCATTCCGGATTCGAACCCATGACCTCTCCCTCTTTAACTTTAACATTGTTCCTGTTTGTAATGGATTCGATTCGACATTATTGATCACATAGTAATCCGGAATCAAAATACTCATATTGACGAAATATGATAATTGGATGTAGGGTAATGCACGATGAAGAAGGAAAAAGAAGAAAAACGGTATGTGGTGTTGCAGACTAAACCGGTAGATACCTATTGAAATTCATACACTAGAACAAAAGTATTATCTTTCGACGCGCGTGTTGTCAACCAAAATGAAAATGGGAGTTTCCATCACCTGTCAACCCTCAACTATGAACAGACGACTATTGGATAATTACATTTTCAGAGAAATGTTTCGTCTTAATAATGAACTTTATAATAATGTATTCATTAATTAGAGGTTGTGTACATACATGAATATATTTTATTTCAGCATGGTTTGGTACGTGGCACCCTATTGGGTTTCCAATACATGGGCATCCAAAATTGTGGAAACGGAGGATTCATTTTCAATAACGCGTCAATATTGGGGTTACAACCTATGTACGGGTCTCCAGTATACACTGGTACTAAGCACTTCATTATAGGATTCACTAGGTCAATGGGGCATGATTATTTTTACAACACGTCAAAAGTAAAAGTCATGGCATTCTGTCCGGGAGTTACTGACACTAATATGATTTGGGAAGCTGCAGAAGGAGGTCTGCCTGGATTTGAAGGTCTTGGACACGAGTTAGCTAAAGGGCTTGCTGCATTACCATCACAAGAGTGAGTATTCTTGTGGAGTAAAACTGTAAAATGCGTTATCAAACAAGCTGCTACGTAGATGTAGAAGAGCTAGAAAAGTTCCGAAACATGTGATTTCTCAAGTATAACTAAACCGGATAGTAGTGGTTTCAATTCGTAATGGTTTCAATTCTTTGAATATATCATCAACTGCCATTTATGTGAATACTACTACCATACATAGAACATATAGTATATTTCACAAAATTTTTCTCCATATGATTTTTTCAATAATAATTGGAATCCAATAATGTGAACACAAAGATCACGTTTGCAAGCTGGGAAAATATTCTTTAGCATTTTCGATTTATAGAATTCCGCATATAATTTCTCAAATATTGACTTTATGAAAAAATAAAGATTTGTAACGATATTTTTTCATACTCATATCGCTGTATGAAACTGATTCAACAACAATTTATTTTATCAAGAAACATACAATGTTCATGCTTAGGAAAAAATAACAACATAGAAAATAACATGAGAAAGTTTAACTAAATAATTCCAATAATATAGAACACACTGTTGAACCAGTTTGTTTAGTTAGTTAGCAAATGAAGCTCAAAGTCTGATAATTCACTAATAGACACAGCACATTTGCCAAAAGTTATTGGCGAAACATGTATAGATGTATATCTTTTTATGATAGTCAGTATATAATAATGACAATACACCTTCATTCAGACAATGAATGTAATAAAAGTACACAGGCCAAATAAAACAACTAGTTAAATCATATGGCCCAAAATCTGGGGAGAAATCAAAATTCCATTTAGGCGTTAAAATATACAATAACATTTCAGAGAAATTGAAAATAAATCAACAGAAAACAAAATTCAGATAGGATTCAAACAAATTTCTATTTTCTTCCTCTAATTGAAATTCTGATGACATCTTCCCCAATGAAGACGCCATATACGGGATCGACAGAGATTCAGTCCTCGATCCTCAATCCTATAAATTCGTTCTCTATATACCTTCTACTGCAGCTTTCACTGCAAGGTAACCAGTTATAAACTAGAGATCATCTCATCAGTGGTGAAGTTGAGTCCGGCAATGCATTTGTGATTCAGCCTAGCGAAATATTACTACCTATTGAAATATAAAAAAAATTGAAAATGTGTTTTAATTAATTCTTTTTTCAGACCCGTAGAAGTTGGAAAAGGAATAATAACCATGATTCAAGATGGCGAAAACGGCAGTATTTGGGTTTCAGAGGCTAACGAATTTTATAAAGTCAAGATTCCAGATCGCAGTACATTTAAGCCGCCCTGCTTGAAAGGAATCTCGTCATCCGAGGGGGACAAAAAGGGGGAAGATTGCAAGAAAAAAATGGCAGAAGCCAAGTGGAAAGCGGAAGCTGTAAAAAAGGCTGAGGAGGCGAAAAAAGCTATTTGTGATAAAGTAGCCGCAGAACAAAAAGCCGCAGCTAGAAAAAAAGCCGAATGTGACAAAATGGCTGCTGCCTTCAAAAAAGCGGAAGCTTCTAAAAAAGGGACCATGGGCGACAAAAAGGAAGAAAAGAAAGATCCATGCGAAAAATCGGCAGACGCCAAGAAAAAAGCAGAATGTGAGAAATTAGCTGCCGAACAGAGGAAAGCGGAATGTGAAAAAAAGGAACTGGCGAAGAAAAAAGCAGAATGTGCAAAAATGGCTGAGGCCAAGAAAAAAGGCGAAAAGAAACCATGCATGACGGAAGCTGAAAAAAAAGCTGAAGCTGAAAAAGAGGTAGAGTGTGAGAAAATGGCTGCAGCCGAAAGAAAGGCGGAATGTGAGAAAATGGCTTTAGCCAAGAAAAAAGAAGAATGTCAGAAAAGAGCTGAAGCTAAGAAGAAGGGGCAAGAGAAAAAATGTATGTCGGAAACAGAAAAGAAAGCAGAAGCCTTCAAAGATGAAGAGTGTGAAAAATTAGCCGCTGCCGAGAAAAAAGCAGAATGTGAAAAACAAGAAGCAGCTAAGAAAAAAGTGGAATGTGATAAATTGGCCGCTGCAGAGAAAAAGGATTCGAAAAGCAGCAAACCCAAGAATGACTGTACTAACAAGAAATGAATCACAGAGGAGTGAAAAATATCGGTTACAGTGTTCGTCGAGTAATATTCGAATAATTGTGTATGGTCTGTGTGGAAATAAAATGAAATTATATGACAAGAATCCTTCATTTAATATCATTACTTCCCGGATAACATTGCATTTGCAAAATTATTATTCTTATAAGATGTCCGCGAATTAATAAAAGAAATACTGAACAATCATATTCGAATTGAGACGATTATAAAACAATTTATAAATTGTGTAAATGTTTATGCTAAAAATATTTGTTGAAACTTTGAACACTATGAACATATCTCGTATCGAATTAATTTATTTCAGCTGATATACGTATCATTTTAATCAATGAACATCTCTTATTCTGCAGTTGAATCAAAAACTTCATAAAGAGAATGTTTCAATTCTATATTACAACCAACAGATAATAAACACATATTTGAAGATTAAGCGAATTGTTTTGGTTGGTTTCCGGGATCTACAAACGTTTTAACTAAAACGCCATCTTCAGTAGCGTGGTCGAAGTACTCTTCTTGAAGATGACTGCCGCAGTTGCAGTTGAAACGTTTCGAGATTGTAACCAAAGAAGACCACGGCAAAACCCGGAAACCAACCAAAACATATTATGAAGCGAATTGATAATCCAAAACAGTGTTAGGGCCGTATTGGAGAAATAATTTTAAGAATATAAAAAAAGACCAATTATTTTGAATCCTAATGAAACTATTGATAAGTTCATGATATGCATCTGGAAAATGTTCATTTTAGGATGTTATATATACATTAACTTTTCTTATGGTTGAAATTTTTGGTGAAACATTGATCACACGAATATATCTTTAATTTTTTCCGAGCTAATGTGAATACATATGTCTGCAGAAGAATGAAGAAATTCAGTATTGAAATATTTCATTCTGATATTATAACCAACATGAAATGAACAAATATTACTACAAATGAACAAATATATCGCTTCTGAATCGATGGTCAACAATCTCGTAGAAAACAAATATGAGACATTCTGACCGTGAAAGCCTCACTCAATTCATCACCATCATCTCTGAATTGGTGAAGTCGTCCGCAGCCATTCCTTTACCAGATGAAACATTATTTTTGTCGTCATTTCCTGTACTACTACAAAAAAAGCAACCAACTGTTTGCATACTTCTTCTGGCAGGTACAAAAAATGTTTGTTCGTAAATAAATGTGCCGGGAAAAACACGTTAATTAGAATTTTTTACGATAGTGTTTTTTTAAGGACAAAAAACACAAGCACTACAGAAAAATCCTTAAGGCGCTCTCAGAGCGTGCCTGTGCGAAAGTATCGATTCACATTAGATTTGAATCACTGGAGATTAAATCCATTTGGAAAAACGTTCTCAAACAGTAAAATTCGAGGTGTGCTGAGTTGAACGA
>WOGL01001657.1:0-10974 GCA_015342145.1 Leptinotarsa rubiginosa | reverse complement strand
CTCTCCGATAATCCTCTGATGTAGGGAAGTCCTAGCACTGGTTGTGGCGGCTTCTCTTCCTTGCGAGGCTCCTGGAAAGCGGGGATAAGTGAAAGTACTCGAACGACCCATAAATAGTCATCTCTCGGAGGAATCAGTCCAGTCATCACCTGAAGACGATTGTGGATATTAACAATCGAAACGTCGTGAACTAAATTGGCTTGGAATCTCTCAACTTTTTTTATTTTTACAGGTGAAATTCATCATGAAACATTGTCAATCACCTTCAAACAAACGGAATAAAAACTGTTCGTTTCTGTTGAAAATTAATTCAGCTCCAACAAAATTCCACATGACGATGTCTAGCTACACCTTTTTGTGAATCATTTAACTGACGTTTGCCTTTAACGTTTATTCACTGAACTGGACATAATGTTAATTGAAGAAATAATAGAAGTAAGAGACGAATACATTTTTATTTACTTAGCCAAAAATGCTATTCGTTAAAATCGATAGGATTCCCGGTAGTCTCGCGAAAACGACTACAGAAACTACGGACATCACATCACTCTTCGAACCCATTATGCGCAATGTAAATGGAAAGGCAGAATTTCATATGATACGGCAATGGCTCGGCACTGGAAACAACAGATAGTAGCTGGAGAGAACACCGTTATTATGGCACAATCAAGTGTATAGATGGGCAATACATATTTTTTACCAACCATCCAACACCGTTTCCAATAATTTTCCTGAATGTGATATATTCAGAAATGATATAAATAGTTCCGGAAAAAACTATTTATTCTATTTTAGAACTTCATTTAATAACTCACTATATTATTATGAAAAAAGTCGGCCCAATACTGAAGTAATTAGATATATTTAGAGAAAACCAGGAGGAAACAAATTTGCAGACATTTTGGTTTTTTCCTGTTACTGGCAGTAACTTCCTGGTTCATTTCTGTAACACCCTGTTTGTTACAATATCAAAAGTTTTGAACGACACCGTATATTCCGATTTCCCGCATAATTCATTCCTCACGTTATCCGTTGAACTTCAAATTCATGAACATAATGTCAGTCTTAAAATTCAAGGATGACCGATGAACCTTTTTTCAGATTCAAAGAGCTATTTATTATGCTTACTGTACCGACCACGTGACTGTTCGTGATCAAGATTTCAGCGTGCGATCCAACAATAAGGAATACGAATCGATTTGTCATTGATATGTGAGAAAGAAATCGTTCGATTAAATGGAATGGGCAATCGATACTGTCATTTGCGATCCGTCAATAATTGCGGGTTTTTTCGACCCCGTCTCAAGGAAAAATCGATTTCAGTCGAATAATTTGATAATTATTAGTATTATTATGGGATCCGTAAGCGCGGTGAAGCTATGGGATTCGAAAGATGATTATGAAATTAATTTTTAACTGCTTGAAATTGTCATGTATAATGTAAAACAAGACCCGTAATGGACTTTTCTGAAGAGCCGACATTCATCCATTATTTTGATAGTTCAACGTATTATAGATCCTGGTGTTGAGCTAAAAAACCATTTAGGATTTGTATATTCCGTTCAGTGACCCCACATCCACACTCACTTCAAAAAACGAGTTTTTATTGGTGCGAAAACCTTGAAATATAATGCTATGCAGACCCATTGGATATTCAACAAATTCCGTTATCACAGAATTTATGAATAACAGATGTATGCGAAACTGTCAATGAAAAGGTCAAATATCCCAAATCTGCAATTTTAAACAAAAGTATTTCCCAGAACTGTGGTGAGATATGAAGTTATACTCATGTTGATTTGAAAATATTCATTTCAATTCCAAAAAAGTGTTTTCAGTGCATAGAAATATGAATCATAATCGTGAAAAAAATTAAGTATCCATCTTCTTTCCTTGGCTCAGGCCTTGTTTTCAAGCCATCAAATGCTATCGTTTTCCCACATTATGATTTGATATACTTTGTCTTATGAATATTTATACCAGCACCTACGAATGAATTCAATTTCAATTGAACGTATATCAGTCTATAGTCTATCTCTTTAGCAGCAGAGTAACAAATCATTTCCAAGTTGCTGTTTCATAGGCATGCATAATTGTGTCGGTTTTCTTTTGAATTTCGGTTGAAATTTTCAGTATCACCTTCAATAATAACATTCAACGAAGATTCATCGTATTTCTATGATGATACATAACGATGATGATACGATCGTACGCCACTGTAGGTATTGAAATGACCGAACCATCATAAAGTATTTTGAATAATATAAAAAAAGATGGACCTGGTAAAGTATTATGAATCCGCCTATATATGCTTTGGCAAATCATAACGAAATCAAAAAAAATTCTTGAGCGCTCAGTGTTTTGCATTTATAATAAACAATTATTACTTTTTACCATTAGAAAACATGGTATATTTGAGTTTATCTACTTAAGCCAACTTTATCCCCAAATTCTGTTTATAAGAAGAACAATCAATTCGTTTTTTTGTTCTTTTTTTCCAATCTGCTGAGTTTATATCTAAATTCGTTATATTTGCCCAATGTTCTGTTCACCGTGTTTCCTCTCAATTTATTTTATCCTGTAACATGTTTACATTTGAACCCTCTTCCTTCATCAATTTCCGTTTAATTCCGCCATCTTCTCAATTCTACCCGAGTTATTTTATTCTATAGTATTTCTATCTCCTTCATCTTTAATCTTGTTCATATGAGTCACCTTTTAGTTTTAATACCGCAAGGGTCGTTTTGTGACCTGTTCTGATTTTCAATCATGTCAATCTTGTCAATGTGATATCAGTGATAAATTCACATTTTTCGCTATCAGCGTATTAAATAGAGTGTAGGTATACTCGTATTTTTGTTCACTCTCTATCGATGTTGTACTAGCTTTTTTCCATAAATATCTCTCGGATTAAGGATATAACTCAATTTCTATGGTTCTTAGAATTCCGGTATTACCGAAGATTGAATTGATAATATTTCAAATTAATACATCATTATCAATTTTTTCTTGTACCAAATTTTCATATTTCATATAGCTGCATTTTTCGAAACTAAAAAACATTGAATTATAGGAAAATCACTTTATGCCATTCAGTTTGTTCTCCAAACATTCGTTACGGAATTGAAATAGATGTCATCACAATATTCTCCTTTTTAATTCATAATGAACTTTGATGGCGCCAACTATTGTTTTTTCATCAGAAAGCACCAAAATGGTTCCTTTTTGTGTGAATTTTATTCAACCTATTCTCGTTCAAAAGTTAAAAGAAATTTTACTTCCGCACTGTATATGAAACCAAGATAAAATCTTCATTATAATTTTTTTTAGAAATCGAGAAGAAACCAGAAGACCGCTCCAAATTGATATCTCCCAGCCCCGAGCCGTCGAAACCCGACAATGGCCCTCCGCGACGTTTCATCTCTTCCATCCTCGGAGGGGACAAACCTTACGGGAGTCGAGGGCACGTGCTCACCCGGGCGGAACGTAAAGAATACCCCGCCTTGAAGCAAGAGAAAGTAACCATCCCCGCCGCCCAGAAGCCCCCCGAAGATGTGCCCAAGCCGCAGAACCTAGCCCCCATTAGGCAGTTTTCCGTTATCCAGCGCACCCCGAAAACGACGACCAAGAGGGAGGAGGATACCGATACGCGGATGCCGACGAATCTGGTGATCCAGGAGCCGGAACAGGAGCAGCCGATCGATTACCACATACCGAAGAGACGAGGGGAGACGGAAAATGAGGAGGAAGAGAAGAGGCTGAGAGAGGAGAGGAGGAGTCAATGTTCGAAAGTTAGCAAGCCGTTAATATCTGTGAGGTGAGTTATGCTAATATTAATATAATAAATCGAGCAACATCGGATCGGCAATCTAGGCACACCCGAGAGGGAGAATTTCACTCCCTCTGGTAGCGACCGTGGGTCTACGGGGCTAACTACCGAGTAGATTAATTAATTGATTCCTAGAACACAACACAGGAGTTCCCACAATCGACCCATTTGGAAGTCTGGAAGACAATATGGTGGAGTCCAACCCAAAGGTTTGCCTACTGTTCACAACCGCGATGATGCCGGATGCTTTGAGTAGACAAGCGAACTGAGAGACAGTCATGGCATGCTCTATGGTAAAAAAACAGCCGGACCATGCTCCCTTTCAGCCTAAAATCTGGGAGAGTGTATCCTAATTCCATCGGAGAGGCTATGTAGCTCCTCTTCATCCTGCTAACGGAGCGGTTGAAGTGACAGTTCTACCTCCCGTTAGAGCCTCTCATCATGCCACCGGTGGAGCCAATGGGAACACTCCACAAGATTAGGTTCCTGAAACAACAACAACTTACTCGGGTGCATGCAGAGGTTCATGATGCTTTTACAGAGAAGGGTGACATCTGGCAAATCGACATTACCATTTACAGACCATTTCTGAACCAGAAGAGTGGAATTCCGCCTCTTCGGTTCGGAAATTAGAATAGCACATACACAAAATAGTGAGGAGTTCGAGAAGTATCACGGAGAATACTTACCAGGTTCTGCGAGAATTTTTATATCAAGAGCATCCACGTGACAATTGCCTATCGGTAAGAATCTTTCTGGAAGAAAGCATTCGCAACAACTCAACTCAAGACACTCTAGCCTAGCGCAATTCGAAACTTTCTAACGTGTTGTTAACTTACTTCATTCAACTTATCCAGTGTCGCTCTAAAAGTATACTAATAGTATTCTACGGAGGAGTAGAAAAAGTTTTCATTATGCATTGAAAAACTTTTGAATATTTAGGAAGTTCATTGTCAGTCCAAGATCTCTTCGAATTTGTCTTTGATCTATTCAGTCTGAAACGTTGACATCTCAATATGAGTAATTTTGGGTTAGTTATGATAATACGAATGTTGGCATAGTGAGTTTTTTTTGTTATGCATTTCTTTCCTCCTTTCGGGCACATTAGTCTTTTTCATAGACCCGTTAGTAAAGTCAATAAAAATTGGTGTAAAATGAATATATTTGCACAGTAGTTGAGTATGTTTCAACGTAATGTAATGTAAAGCTCCGTTGAAGTTTTAAAAGATTTGTGTGACTAAGTAAGGTTATTCTTGTTCGTTTTCCGAAAAGTAATTGAACTGATGTATATAAGTTGCCAATAACGATAATGTTTCGAAATTCTAATGATTTTTTGTAAACACTACCGTTGAACGATTTTTTCAGATCGTTTACATTTTCCTACTCCGTTCACAGCTATACCACTACTATATTGTTTCAGTAAAATCTATATCAAACATAATTTCAATTTACGTATAGATGAAAAAATATAATTTTCGTATAACTTTTGTTTATATGCATTTCTAGATCCGTAGTTGGTAAGATGCCAGTGACTATGTCAGCGGCAGCTGGACACAGTAGAGGCTCATCCGGCAGTCAATCCGGAGGAAATCAGTCGAATTCAACATCGTCTGGTGGCGGCGGTACTATCAACTTCAGCGGTTGTTCGTCTGGCGGTGGAGCGGGGGGTGCAATAGGAGGCGGCACCGGGGGTGGTGGAATGAACCCCGGAAGGGACGGAAGGCAAAATTACGGTCCTAGCAGTCCTCCCACCGGCAGTTTGCCGCCTTTTTACGAATCTTTGAAAGGTAAAATAGAATTACTAAACAGTTATAATGGAAAATTCAACTTCTCTTATTTACTTGAAGAAATTTTGTGTTCTTGACGTAAAAAAATGAATCATGCATTCCATTTTCTCTTGACCCTTAAGCAAGAGCATGTTTCAACGTGTTGAAAGAATTCCTTTCATATTTCTCAATGTAGCATGTAACTCCTTTGGAACTAGAAGATCTAGGTTGGCGAATTGGTTCTTTGAGGATCTGAATTTTCTTGCGGATATCAAGGACATTAAATTTATTTTGAAAAAAGAGTTCAATGCACTAATTACCCTATTGTACTTTCTTCGCTTTATTCTACCCTTGTTGTGATGTTAGCTGATTGAGAGACCGTGATGTGATTTTATTTTGTATATTTTGATGAGCTTATACTCGTGAATAAATAAATAAATGATCACTCAGCTTGAATGTTATTTCGCAGGCGGCAACAACAGCAACAATTACAACGCCAACGGCACTTACTCCTCCAACTACATTCTCTCCAACCAGCAGAACATGGACTGCGACACCGGCCAAGAACTCGCTAACCTGACCATAAGTGGCAGCCAGAGCCCTCCAAAGCAATACTCCACCCTCCAGAACGCCTCTTACGGCATCGTCATGAAGGACGAGAACGACCTCGATCTCTACGACTCCAAGATGGACCCCATGAACCAACTGCTTCCCGGAGGATACTCGAGTTACGACGACTCTATGATGGTCGATCTGGTGACCGGCACCGTAGTCGACCCGCTGCAGTTCACGGCGACGCTGACGTTCTCCAGCTCAGCGGAGAATGCCCTGTTGGAGAGCTTCTCCGACGCCACCGATCTGTCCAGTTTCCTTCAGAGACTGCCTAGCGAGGAAAACGAGAGCGATGATGTGATCGCGAGCAATATTCACTCGCCGGCGATAACGCCTGACTCGCAGCTGCAGCCCGTCGATCAGAATATCGAAGCCTTCAGCGAGCAGATGTTGAATAGGTGAGTTTTCACAGGAACTAGTACCTAGGGATGAAATCATCCAGGATCACGAGATCTCTGGAGTATGGGATCAGAAGATCGCAGTACCTTCGACTCATTGCTCTTTTCGTAAAATTCTGTTAGTAGCCTGGAGTCAAAGGCACATTTATGGGTTCAGTTAGAAGACCTAGCTATAGTTGCCCGCGTTAGAGCCGAATCCGGAATATAAATACTAGAATATGTTCACTGAATAGATGAAGTTGTAAAAGAGCGAAATCTGTACATGGTCCAGTATTATTGGTGGAAGGATGTTAGCCCTCACCTTTTATGCAGGCAAACAAATTCTATCAGTTCTTTTTAGTTCTGTCAAATCACATTTTCACTCTTACTTGTACCGTCGTGTTATTGTGCTGTTTGTGTATGTTTGTTCGATGGTATAGTATAAATTTAGATGTTAACTTTGTAGGTGCACTCAATATGCTCAGTGAAATAACTATAAAACGTGTAAATCAAAAGAAGGAAAACTCGCGGACAAATCATTTGACTACACCACGCTGATGAAGGCTAATTAACTATAAACAGTATTCGATGTTCACTTTTTAATGAGTTATATCCACGAGTTCTCCTCTCCTTTTTCCTCATTGACATACCTTGATATTGCTATCTTAGGGCTTATCTAACCCAGGAGTGAACATTTTTTTGTATTAATAACAGTACATTTAAATACTGAACTATAAATCCATTTTAATCGTATACGAGTGGAGACGCGGTGACTGACCAAGCATTCGATTTTCCGAATATAGTTCAAATATGTTTACCTTAGATCAACTCTAATAATCTATATGACAACGAATCATATTATTATTCTCTTTAGCAGGAACTATGAAAACCGATCCAGCTTCTCCCACAACCAGTTTTCGAAAATCTACCAGGAACCTTTGCCTCCGTACCAGTCTCCCCTCAACGCGGACTCCATCCAGTCGCAGATCCATCCCCAGCAGATGCTCTCGCCGAGCTTATCATTCAACAGCAGCGGCCTGGATCTGGACTCGCCGACGACGATGTCGCTGCCTTCGCCGGGGGCGGCGAGCTGCTCCTTGGACGGGCCCCACGACGGCGGCTCCAACACGCCTCCTGCAAACGTGAGTGGCAGAAGGGGTAGCAGGAGGGATAGTTCGAGCAGCGACGCTCCCTCCCTGCAGGGCAGGGTTAATGTTCTCCACAGGGTAAGCATTGGTTTGATTTATGGCAAAGCGAGATTTTTCTTTTATTTAAACAAAGACGAAGGGATGGTAGGTGGTAGTAGTTCGAGATGTAGTTGTGTGAATTCCCATGGAAAAAAAATTCAATTCAATACTTTTTATCGAATTTGTTCAATTTTAATCGTTAAAATCTTTCACTAAGATTTGAAAAGTATAGGAGTATATGATAAATGTTTATTATTTCAGCAGGAAATCTTAATCAATATAATATATCAATTCCGAAGATGTGATGAAATACAATATCAACTAAAATATCAAATGAATTTACAATATTTCAAAGAAGAATACTCAAGAAAATTGGAATAATTGAAATAACAAAAAGGAGTGGAAAACTATTCTATAAAAATCGAATTTTAATTCATATCAAAGTAAAATATAGATAGCTTCAATCCAAATATCCTTTTTAATACTACCTACCCAAGTTTATGAAATGAATTTTCATCATATCAAACAATCAGTATGGAATATTTGGAACAAAAAAAGAATAATTCCCTAATGAAAAAAATAACCTAAAAAATCCTCGAGTGAAGTCTCAAATTTAATTTCATGAAAAATCACACTAAATTGAACATCTCAATTGAAAATATCAAGAAGATGATGAATTTTTTCCAACATAAAGTACTTGAACTTCAATTTTGGAACGTACGAGAAAAAATCAATTTATTTGATGTGTTTTAACAGTTTTTTGGAAACTAGTCAATGAATTACTTGCTTTATACACGGTACCTACATTATTTCTTTCATAGGTCATAAATATTTGTTTTGTTTCAATCTAAGGTAAACATTAATGTCATAAAACTCCCTAATTTTGGAAATCACATCAAATATTTGAAGGGTAGAGCTAGAATAATTTTAAAACGAGCACTGCAACACCACCACTGCCAGAATACCAGAACTGCAACACTCTTCTCGATGCGTATTTCACCAACCAAGTTGGCGTGTTCATGGAGTAAACAGTCTACTTCACCTCCTGAAGACGCTAACTTGATTGGTGAAACGTGCGTCAAGAAGAGTGTGGCAGTTCTAGTGTTTGAGAGCAGTGCTGGTTTTGGGTCCATTGTTCACTGGAACTATAATTAATGAATTAGAAGGGGGTCAATTGAAATATTGACAAGGAAAACTACTTGAAATAAAAAGAAAAAAGTACCTATTTTCTGATAATATCAATAAAAGCAGATTCTGTAGAAAAATTAATTTTTCAAGTGTGTTTAGGTCATACATTATAAAAGGTTACATAAAATTATGAATACACTTACCCGTTACTTGATGAAAATTACTGACACTATCCATGAAGTTTCTGATGGAATTTTGAAAAACTTGTTGGAAGCACCAGTCTCAAGAAGACTTGATTTCTTTACCAGAGGAATTTTTCAATAACTGTATCAGAACTTTCAGAAATAATCTAAAACAGTGTTTATCTTTGTCAGTCAAGTTAGGACGTGATGTTAGGACATATTCATTTTGAAAATTGTATTAAGTATAGCTTATCGACATTCATAACCTAGACACTCAATTTCACGTATTGTTGTTTAGTGAACAAAGACTGTTATTAACCTGTTTGTATTTTTTTTATTAGAATCCAAGGAACAAATACCCCTAAATATTTTCTCAACTGAATTGCTACTCCAAATATCCAACCTCAATACTCTCTACTAGTGAAATTGTCACTTTTGAAAAAATTTGTGAATCATTGTACCCTCGTTCCCTCACTAAATGGAAATATACACAACACTGATTGTCAAAACTTTTATTTAATTTGAAATCAACCGCTGAAACTATCTACCTCTATCGACACCGCGAAGCTACTACCAAAAAGTTTCGCTTTCAGCACTGCCCAAATCAAAGCGTTGCTTTCCTGAATGACGCGAGTCATATGCCTTTACCCAGTTATCTTTTTCAGTTGGGTCTTCCTGCAGAGGTTCAGCTGGAATTCGTCAACGGCGGTCACGGCATCAAGAACCCCCTGGCCAGCCAGGAGACGACGAGGAGCACTTCGAGGACTGAAGACAAAGCCAAAGTAGCGTCGATCACGACCGAGGACGGTCAGACGAATTTCGCGTGTAGAATCTGCAACAAGACTTTCGCACTGCAGCGTCTCCTGAACAGGCACATGAAGTGCCATTCTGATGTCAAGAGATACTTGTGCACTTTTTGCGGGAAGGGTTTCAACGATACTTTCGATTTGAAGAGGCACACGAGAACGCATACAGGTAAGACATTTCAGGATTCTCTTTTTGTCATTCATATTTTTCACAAGGCTTTTATATTGGGCAAGTTCATTATTTTTCGGTTGCACAGAACTATAAACAACTCGATTGCATTTGTCATACTGATTTGGACTTCATAAATACAACTACCACTACACTCATATGATTGATATGCAATCTGCAAACATTTTTATTTCCCGATAAAATCTAAATTTCGACGGGAATTTATAGGTCAGAAAAGGAAGAAGTTCTAGAATAGATTTCTGAGGAACACCATTAATGTAACCTAAGAAAGAATGAATTCAACATTGCTTATGTTTTTAATTGTCTATTTGACCTACTTTCAGTTACTTCGGATGATTTTCAATGACTAATATATTGAAATCTGTAGAAGTTAATTCGTTAAAAAATTAGGAAGACTATAGTTTTTATCTTCTAACGTGCGAACCCTAGCATGAAAATCTGCTTCATGTTTCCCCAACAATATTATTCATTTTCCCAGAACTAGAATAACTAAATCGTCCAGCTAGCCCAAAACTTTATATTCATTACTAGTTGTTGCCCGCGGCTTCGCCCGCGTAGAATTTGGTAGTCAGTCAGGAATCAGTCAGTGCAGGAATCTTCACAGAAAATTTCCTGCATATGCAATTGGCCATTCAACTGAAAAAGTCGAGAAGAGTCTTTCAATTTTGGAACGGGCACACTTGCAACCCGTCTTCGGGCTCATTAGCCACTCATCAGTGCAATATAGTGACCATCACTAGGGGGAATAGTTGTTTTCTGATAGGCGTCAGTCCATTCAACCTATTGTGTAGGTATATCGGAAACTGGCTTGAACGTTTAAAATTCATTTCTTTAGATTTGTTTACTGCCAGTCTTCAAGCATAGCCCACTGACTAATAAGAAAGTTTTTCTTCCTTA
>WOGL01001656.1:0-10978 GCA_015342145.1 Leptinotarsa rubiginosa | reverse complement strand
AAATATTCAAACTAAAATACTCACACTTTGTGCAAATGTTTGCTTATTGTGATATTCATTTTCATGTCGACTCAGAGTGGTTTTTACTAAAGTTGTTGTACCTTAAGACAGCAGGATCTTCTTGTATATTCCTGACGAGTATCACACTGATGATGGCGTAACAGCCGAAAGCGCTTTGGAATTTACAAATAAAAAAATATTTACACGAAATACGACTCTTTTCCTGATTTATCAGTCACGTGTATGAAGTTTTAACAAATCCCAATTTACTATTTTGATTTTGGGACCTGAATCTGCCGTAGTTTTCTTTGTTGATTTCAAATGGTAATCTGTATCCTCTTGATCCTGATTGGTCTTGCAATTCATGACCAATTATAACATTATCAAAATCGACTTCCATTATAATTACTGAAAATGTGATTTCCTTACAAAAAAATGTGATTTCCTTACAAAAAAAATGTGATTTCAAAAAAAATTTAAATGTTCTGTTTCAAGCTTACTAATATATTGGCAACCAAAATTTTTGTTTTATTGATATAATACGTCGAATATTGTGCGAATACTGTTTATAGTTGTCATGTTAATGATTCATATCCAGTTTTTCAAAATCTGATCACATAGGTCTTCAATCAACTGACCCTTCATCATTAACGTATGTAAAAGTTGACTTTTTTTCTTTAAGTTATCTGAGAATTCTGTTTATTACAAGTTTACCTTTATACTACAAGTAATATATTACAGCCAATATTGTTACCGATTATAGTACCTATTTGAGAAATGTTCAATTAACTTTCACGTTTTCTCCCAAACTGCATAGAAAAAATTTGCAATGTAAGTAGATTAGTTAATGAGCTTCTTCACAAATACGAAACATTCCAACTGCGTGAAAGTTAACTAACAATTTTTCATTTATTTCTCAACAAATACATATTCAACTCCCCTAGCCTATTTCTATTTCTACCTACGCCTACTCCTCCCCGTTTGTCGGGAAAGAACTGTAATTCTACCGCCTGATAGGAGTTTTTTGGGTATGTGCAGGAAATGATCGATTGGATGTCTTACCTCTCGGTGGTGTCGACGCTGTGCTTCGTCAAATTCTTCGCCATGGGACCAGGCAGCATCCCCTGGATGATCACCGCAGAACTCTTTTCGCAAGGACCGCGGCCAGCAGCCATGTCCATCGCTGTGTTGGTCAACTGGACGTCAAATTTCATAGTGGGCATTTTATTTCCCACGATGAAGGTAAGTAGGTAGATTAGTTTATTGAGAAATATATGAATGTGGTAGCTAAAAGTGGAAAGTTGAATAAATGTATTCATCAGCAGCAGGTCATAGTTGTCAGTCATTGAGCCGTATGTTTCTTTACGAGATCTGGCTCATGATCGGTGCAAAAACGCTTTCATTTCAGCATGATAATGAACTATGTTCGACTCTCTCATTATGCTCCTGGTTCCTTGAAGAAATGAAAAATGGATTGTCAGGAACAGGGATAAGACGGTAAGCAGAGTAATTACAGTTGTCAACCTCGTTCCTCTAAGAAGAGTACTTTTGTTGATCTATTGTTGTTGGGTATGATCGTTGTTAATGATATAATATCGTGGAAAAAAGAAACATCAGAAAAAGATGATAATAAATTCCACCACTAAACAATCGCGATCTTAACTATTTGGTCCTTGAAATATACCTAATTGAATACCATCATAAAGCTCAGATCAGACCTTCTTTAGAGTATTGTTCTCATGTATGGAGCTGCGCTCTAAGCATACCAATACAATTCAAAACAATACAATACAATAATTATTCATCCTGTAAGATCACATGTGATATAGGACAAGTCAATAAAAGCAGTAAAAAGGTCTTACATTTACAAATATTATCAGTCATAAAAACATACAATTAAAATTCCATATGATAATCTATTAAATGTTGTATAACTAAATTAAAGCTGAATTGCCATTAAATTATTTTGTTGTATGAGGACACAGATTGACAAAATCCATTTTTTAGTTTTCCCTTAAAAATATGTGTTGGCAAACTCTTCAACTTCTGTGGAAGTGAATTGTACAAGTACAAACCAAAAGTATTTGGTGATTTTTTGGATAATTCCAGCTGCCTGGAGGGTACCTGAAAGTTCTCTTTTTTCCTAGTACTGTGAGTATGCTTGTTACAGTTCCTTGAAGGTATTTTGATTACAATGTACATATGTCAACAGTTCAAGAATTAATATGCCACTGACTGTTAATATTTTATGTTCTTTAAAAATGTTTCGACATGAATGGTCAGGAGGACAGCCCACGAGACATCTTAGGATACGCTTCTGACATAGGAACACACTATGTGCAGCTGAAGTGTTCCCCCATACATTGATTCCATAAGAAATTCTGGAATGAATTTCAGCACGCTAAAATTTTAGGAGATGGTCCAAACTTAATGCACTTTTTAGGTTTCTCAATTGATAACATTTGGAATTAAAAATTTCACATAATTTAATATACTGTGGGTTCTAAAAGACAGTTTGGAATCAAATAATTAGAAATTCAACATCTGTTATTGTATCAATGGTACTATTAATTAAATTGACGTTTAATGTCGTAGTGTTTTGATGAGTATGAAATGTTGTATATTTAATTTTACTAGTGTTCAGTAACAATGATCTGTCAGAAGACCAAGCAGATAATTTGTTGACTGAGCTCGTAATTTTTGTTTGTAATGAGTCAAAGTTTTTATCTTCAATTAGTAAAGTGGAGTCATCTGCATAAAATGTTGTAAAAGTATCTGATAAAATCAAGGGCAAGTCATTTATATATAATATAAACAATACAGGGCCCGATACGGATCCTTGTGGAACCTCTAGTGGATTAATGTCCTTTGATGAGAAAACATATTTTCCAGATTCGCATATTTTTACTCGTTGACCTCTATCTTTTAAGTACGAGTTAAACCAGTCATATATATTACCTCTGATTCCGTATTTGTAAAAGATGTTCAGTAGTGTGCCATGGTGAACACAGTCAAAAGCATGACTGAAGTCACAAAAAATTCCTGTCGGGCTCTCACCATTTTCCATGGCTTCAATAATTTCTTGATAGAACGATGTTATCGCAGACATTGTAGAGTGTTTGGTGCGAAAACCATGTTGGTTATCACTAATTATTTGGTACTTGTTTAAAAAGTTCGTGAGCTGATCGATCATAGCATATTCAATTATTTTCGTTAAAACAGAGGGTACTGATAGTGGCCTATAGTTTTCGATATTTTCTGAGCATCCTTTCTTCTCAAAATTAGAGTAATTACGGAAGTTTTCAATCTAGACGGAAATTCCCCTTCTGTAAAAAATAAGTTTATAATATGCATTAATGGTGCAAGTATGTGGGGTCCTATCTTCTTAATGACAGTTCCAGAGATTTCATCAAAACCATAGGATGGTTTATTTTTTATGTTGTTTTTAATTATTTCAGAAACATCATTTTCCGTTACGTGAACAATAAACATGCCATTGGTTTGAAAATCATTATTAGGATATTGAATAAAAATATCTGAATTATAAATGTTGTTTATGGTGTCTTTTGGAATTTTTATAAAAAAGTTATTAAACTCATTTGCTATTTTTGAGGGTTCATCCAGTATTTCATTACCGTCTTTTATTTTCATGTGTGTCATAGTTTTTATTTTGCCTTTTGATTCATTCATTAACTTGCCACCTAGCTTTATTTTTGTTTGTGGAGTTATTTAATTTAGTGTAATAATATTGACTTTTTGTACTTTCGACAAGTGATCTATGTGGTATTCTAGCTTATCTATAAAAGATTTTCAGACTGGGAATAGGATTTTTTCAACACATATAATTTTTTAGATTTTCTGACGATTCTTTCACCTCGTTAGTGACCCATAATTTGTTTTGAACTTTATCGTTTTTGATAGGGCAGTTTACGTTGATGTAGTGCATCAATGCATCGTAATATTTGTTGAATTTGGACTCTGTTCCTTCAGCTGAGAATACACCCTGCCATCGTTCTTTTGTTGAGCACGACATAAGATTATCAATTTGGTTGTTACTAGTAATTCTTCTAGTACTTACTTGTATTATCATTATTACCTGTTTTAGTTGCTACATTCATTTTTAATAGAAGTGTGTCATGGTCTGATTCAGTAATAATATCTACGCTACAGAGACAATAATCAGAGTTAGAATATATTTGGTCCAGTACAGTGTGACTGCGAGTAGATAGATGGTTCCTAGGATATAATCCATGTGACTCGAGGAGCATTAAATTATTAGCCTGGTAATCAGTCATAGAGTTGACATTGAAGTCACCAGTTAGAAATACATAAGTTTTGTGTTTGAAGAGATTTTCTAGAATCTTATGATATCGAAAAATACATTGAAATTACCCTGAAGCTACTGGATTCCATGTAGAAGAGAGCCATGTGCCTGCATCATTTGCAAGCTTGAGGGTCTGGAACATCGAAAAAAAGGTTGGAGATTTGCCTCTCTTTCATAGACACTTTCACGAGAGGTGTTAAAGTGATTTGGTACATATCAGAAATACGCGACGGACTGTGTCTGCTCATAGTTTTGAGGTTCAACTCAGTATACCTCGAACTGTTCAAGAACTCTTCCTTTTGGAGAACTGTGTTTATGTGAAATAAACTTCCGGAAAACGCTTTTCCAAATGAATTCAACCTCCAACGATTCAAATCCATCGTGAACCACTACTTTCGCACAGGCACCGTTCTTAGAGCGCCTTGAGGATTATCCTGTAGTGCTTGTGTTTTGTCTTTAAAAAAACCAACAACACTGCGGCTAATCAATTATATCGTGTCTGTATCGCGAATGAAATATTCATCTCTACCTACTACCTACACCCTAGGTTCTGGTAAATGCCTGCCGGAAAACAACTACTTCCTCGCCTAATTTCACGCTGGATATTGAATTATATCCGACAGACATTTATGCAAGATACCTCACAAAGGTTAGTCTCGCCGATGTTTCTCATTTATCCAACACCAGGACCACGCTGAAATCATTCGAGTAGATCACCTACAGACGGGTTTCTGTACTGATCTGTACTGTTCTGTACTGTACTGATATGGTTTGATCTCTGTTAGAGTACCTATTGGTACATGGGATGTTTCTTCCCTGCTTGGGGGCTGTGTTCACGAGATGGATATGTTACCAGTTAACAATCTTTCTCTTATACGAAGGTTTCATACATGCAGTTGAGACACGTTGAAATTAATCGAGTCCCAGGCACTTTGCTGTTTGGGACAGATCTTTCCTATACTGATGAGAGGTAATACATCGAAAGCGCAGTATGCAGGTTATCTACCTGAATAATTTCAGCATGGTCCTGCTGCTGGATGATCGAGAAACCTGTGCGAGACTAACCTCTGTGAGGTATCTTGCATAAATGTCTGTCAAATTCAATATTCAGCGTAGGGAAGTAGTTCTTTTCCGGCAGACATTTACCAGAACCTACGGTGTAGGTAGTTGGGAGAGATGGATATTTCGAAATATTCATTTTCTAATCAATCATATGTTTCGGGTTCTACCGTAGAAAAATATTTGAATATTCTAAATTTCACGGTTGAATCTTTTGCGAGTATTGAATAACAAGCATCTCAAAATATTCTCCAAAATGTATTCCATTACTTTTATAACGTTTCGTCTACAACTGCGGTAGACGGTATCAAATTCAATGCGGTGACGAGTGAAATACTCCAGTTGTCTTCATATATCGGTTCATACTACTGAATGGTGTGATCACAGCAAATGCTCTTGTGCAGTGAGCACTTCAGCACTTTGACTGTCAGACACATAGTACTGTGCTGTCAGGCAATTTTTCCGTTGCCCCATTGTCTACTGCATTTGTAAACGAAATGTTTAGCATAAAAACCTACAAAACACGACTGACAAATCGCATATCTGGCCGTTAAAATTTACACGCTTATATGAAGATGTCTCAACACATCTATATGTTTCTGGGGGAACAACTACCGTCTTGAGGTAAAAAGAATTTTTCTGGTGGATTTCATTTTTTCAGTTATCATTTTCATCATAGTAGAGAAATTGATTATCTGACCAATGTCTAATAAGTTCGTGAATCTCTTCTTAAATTTGCGTTCGTCTATTTTTCTATTTGCTATGTTTCTTCTCGACTTATGAAATTAAGGTTGATGCTGGAATCCACTTGACATTCAAGTCGATGGTAATAAAATGTATTTGTCATGAAAAAATCTACAATTTTGTGTGCTCATTCTGAACCAAAAAGTCGTCAGATGAAAAAATCAGATTGGTATAAAAAGGTCAATTATCAATGCGAGGAAGATGATGAATGAGGTGTATCGCATTCCACCTGACTCATTGGAAGATCTGTGAAGACTAATCATTAGTATATGTCGCGAAGAACACCTTAACTATTTTGATGTGTTCTTGGAATTTTGCGAAAACTTATTTCTCAGACACTCTTGCCTCATATTTTCAATAGAATACCCTACAATGGTTTCTATATTCCATTTCCGTCGCAAATTACTTTTGAATAATATAAAACTGTATAAATCAATATCGGGGAATTGAAATATAATGCGAAAAATTCTATCCATTCATCCTCATTTTCTATGAAACCCCTGAAAATATCAACAAAAATTAGTTTTTTCATTAACAAAATATGACCATAATATTCTTGCCAGTAATGAGTTATTCAACAAAACTCAAAACAATGTTTTAAAAAATATGGTATTTTGTGAGTAAATACCTCTCGGCTCGGAAGTCATTCTACAAACAGACACATTTCAAACAATTATAGCAAACACAATTAGATCTCATATATCAGTATAGTTTTCGCCAAAAAGGCTAACTTATATCAGATGATTTCTTTTTTAAAAATCGATTATGGTTTTTCGGATAAAAGATGAAAATATGTAGACGGCATATTGCACAGCACAATAGCTTCTTAAATTACATCAGAAACAAATTGAAACGAAAGTGACAATTTCGGTTCTTCAGAGGGTGTTTCTTTCTCTTCTAAAGAACAGTATCCATCTCATTGAAATCCAACTCCGACTACAAACTGGTCCGTTACATTTGTAATCACTCTGCAGGTTGTTTCACTATTGCATAACTGTGATAGTTTAAACAATCAATAACAAATGCGTTATAATATATTATGAGACGATATTATACATTTGTTAGTGTTGTTTCTAATTGTTTCACTTCACATCACTGATTCGTTTAGTTCCTAGTAATGTTATAGCATAATTTCATAATTTTATTTCCATGTGGATGAATATACGAAGTTTCGTTCTGCATAACTGGATCCTTCGCACTGTACTAAATTGCCAGAAATAATGATTTGAATACAATAATTGAAAATCGATTGCGGCAGTTGTATCGCCAACAGTATTTGCAGGAATAACTTCAGTGAAGAATCCTGCACTGACACGTGTCGGATATAATCCAACGCCCTTCGTGGTATCACCCAGGGTAGTAGTTGTTTTCTGATAGGACACACGATAGATCAATCAATCTGAGCCGAACTATTTAATATTGAAATTGTTTAACTCGGGAAAAGCTTAGGTTATTACTCAAATGTTGTGTCTTAATATGATAATGTAAGGAAAGGTTATTTATTAATGAAATATTTTATTGATTATATTGTGGATGAATAACATTACAAATCATACTTACGGTAAAATTGAGTAAAAAACAATGAATTGAATATATAAATTGAGGAAAGAAAGTTAAACATTGATGGATTTTTTGATTTGATTTTTAATTTTTTGACTGAGAGACCTCGTTAATCCATTTTACGGTACATTTCTCTAGTCGCCATATGGTTTCATCAAATTTTCATATCACTTTCAAAAGAGGTGATAGTTGACGTTGACTCCTCACTGTAAACAGTATATGTCGACCGCACACTGGACACTGAGTCATACGACGAGAGGCGAGATAATATTTTGTCCGACATATGGCTAGCGCTGTGTGTTAGAGTGAGGAGAAAAGAATGCCAGACATACTGGCGCCGTTATTTGTTACGTTACTAAGCAGTTTACCATCTCATAAGAAGTTATCACTTCAAAAATACAAAGATACGTTTTTTAGTTATCAATATCATCAATTATGGAATGTTATATAATTATTTTCATATACTACTATTAAAAACAGAATCGAAATACTGATTCGTTCAACCACATCTATTACAACGGAAACTCAATTCAACAGAAACCTTTTACCCTCACATGATAAATAATATATTAGATAATCAAGATCTTCAGATGATGTGGTGCTGCAGGTTTTTTCGGGTTTTCCTGCAGCTGAAAAAGCAAATGCGCCACTGGAATCAATGAAGTCGCCCCGGAGCGCCAATTAATTTTCATTGTTGTTTTATAATTTCATGATTCGTATTTTGGAAGAGTATTATACGACAAAATTACATTTTTCGGTAACTATGATTGTTCCAAAGATATTCCAAATTTATTAAACCTATGAATATTATACTTTGGATGCCAAACATTTGAAAAAACGGTGATAAAAAAATTAAACTTTGACATCGAAATGGATCTCTACAGCGTCTTATAGACCTAACGTAGGTATTTGTAATGAGACTTCTTAGAGAAATTCAAAGACCACGATGTGCTCAGATCGCTATTAGATTGCTAATGACATGCAAATAAACCTTACGCAATCTCCGATATACATATCTGACCACCACATATCCGAGTTTTTACGCTTCATTAATCAGAAAGTGCACAAGAAGCAGGGGAATTGGGGCGGATGTAAATGAATGGGAATATGCAGAAAAGGGACCAATTCAATTGTTTCCAATAACGGGCAACATATCACCGACATGTTTCCTTTATGAATAACGTCCTGTGAATAATTTATTGGTATATATTGAGCAAACCTAGACATGTTTCCTTTTTGTATATTTCGATTCATTGATGAGAAATAACCTAATTATTTTCAAAATTTAGCATGTATCCTTGCTACGTATTTCGATTCAAATACTGTAAAATAGAAATAATTTGAAAAATCATCGAATCAACTCGGATGGTCTTTGCATTATTCATTATCACCCAAATCAAGAGAATAGTTAAAATTTTGCGAAAAGTCAGTGGGAGATCGATGTTCTTTGATTCCAAACTTCAAAGTCCAAACAAGTATCGAAAATCATAGTGTGATAAATTGCATATTCTTTTATTGTTGATTGAAAATGTGGTCTCTGAAAAGTACAAGAAAGTAAAGCCAATATATTGTTAATGTTTCCACAAAATTCACAGGAAAATAATCATATCCCCCGTAAAGTTGGGATGAGAACCTGCCAATGAGAGTCACCATCGGCGAGGCCGTCAGAGGGCGCTGGAGAATACGAGGTACAGACAATATTTCAACATGTGAACAGTGCCTGACAGATAAATGTTTGATTTTAGCTCGTTTTAATAATTGTTAGTTCGTTTTGCGAGGTTTTGGAGTAAACATTAGATGTTAATCCTTCTAATTACTCAGGGCATCTTTGATCCGTAAGTAGCTTCGATCACAAATTTCCAAATGATAAACATGCCCTTGCCAAGAGGGTTATCGGGTGCAAGAAACATTTTACTCCGAATGATTACGAGTTGGCAATGAAATATATCTGAAAACAGAAATAAATAACGAAATATGAAAAATATGACTGATTGAAAAAATAAATAATATTTAAAAAAGATACAAATAAAACAAACAATGAGTGTGGAGAACAAAATTCGTACTGGTAGGCCGTAGTCGAACAGAACCTGAAGTACCAAGCGTCTCCTTTGCCAGTGCGGCAGAAATCAGCAGTTGTATCAGCGTGTACTTTTTCGAAATACTTCTCAACTCCTTGTCGCATAATTTCAATAAATTCATTCTATCCATATTTAAACAACGAAATAACCACGAGAGCTGACCTCAACGCCATCTCGCGCCAAGAATGTTCGTGGTTGAACCCTTGGGGGTCTTCTCAAACTGGTTCTTCGATGGAAGTAAATTATATTTTATAAAACTTGCAATTTTGTGAAGTGTAACATTGTGTATGGAAAGAAATGAAAACCTTACTTTTTGAAAACGTGTTAAAATCATGTACAAGTAGTGTTCAAGCGAAAAATTAAAAATTAGTTCTGGAAATTGCAATAGTTAATAGTTGCCGAGCACAAGAAAATACACACAACGGGGAGTAACCAGCAAATCGGGAATAACAGAGCATGTTTAGACCCATCAACATAACGTCAAGTGGTCCCTAGCTGAGATCATCCACAGGGAGGAACACTGATTTAGGAGGAAATTCAAAAAATTTGCATACATGTTGTCCAACAACGCATTCAGCCAAATTAGCGTAGAGATACGCAACATATGGAAACCCATAATAAAGCGGAAAACGGTCAACTCCCGCCAAACGGCCATCTCCCGCTAAACCAGTGAAGCGGAGAGAGGGAAGAGGGAATAGGTGAAAGCACTCGAATGACTTATAAAATAGTCATCTCTCGGAGGAATAAGTCCAGTCATCACCCGAAAACGGTTGTGGATACTAACAATCGAAACGTCGTGAAGTAACTTGGATTGAAATCTTTTAATTTTTATTTCATTTTAAGCGTCCAATTTTAATTTTTTTGCTCAATTTTTATTTTATTGTAATTTTTTTCAAGGTTTTTTATTGCTTAATATAATTGTTATTTTCAGCTATTCTTTTCAATTTTAATTTTCATTTGTTATTTCACAGATTTCAAATAATATCATATTAGACAAAGGGTGTCCGAACTTCAAACGAAAGTGAGAGCAATACAAACAGTGTGATATTGTGTATGAGCTATAAAAAAATATTGAGCAAAAAAAAACTCATATACAACAGCACACGTAAAAGGATTTGGTGTTGAGTACAGCTCTTTTTATGTTATAGTCTATTTCAAAAGAGTGTAGAGTAATAAAATCTCATTAAGTATTCAAAAGCGCTACAGGGTGATC
>WOGL01001655.1:0-10978 GCA_015342145.1 Leptinotarsa rubiginosa | reverse complement strand
CATCAACATTGTATCGCTACATCACCTTGGCCCCCAAAAATATTTCCAACTCTTTAGGCAACCCCCCAGTCTTGTTTATATCAGATGGTATAATATTATTTGAATCTATATTATTATTTTTTCTAGTACAATATATTAGACTATCTCGTGCAATTATTTTATAACAATGCAAATAAATATGGGTTCTTGCAACTTACTACACCATTTATTGTCTTCTTTTTAGTGTCGGGAAGTAGGTATTCAAAGGTAAAAGTTTGATGTAATTTTTTTTCTAGAGATATATTTTTTTATTGGAGCCAACCCTGGATGTGGCATCTAATTCATGTTGGGCCTACCAACTTCCTATCATAAACAAATGCGTATACAAAATTTCGTGTCCCTGCTATTTACCGCTGAAGAGATCTCCCGTACGGAGCCGATTCTGGCAGCAGCATTAGGTCCCTTTTATGATTATCATGCATTGTCATCGGTTCTGGATTAGTATGCAAAATTTCAGGTCAATCGGATACCGCGAAGTGGGTCAAATTAAACTTGCAAGATTTGTTAACATACATAGAAGTCCAGTTGAATAAAAGCTTTTAATAATAAAAAACTATAATTTCAGTTACCATATGAATACCTCTGAAGCAAAAATGAAGTTAGAATTTGAACACAGAAAACATAAACTTCCAAGTATTTTGCATAAAACCATATCGAGAATGATAAATGAATTCAAGATTATATTCAATAGCCAATATGAAATAACTGAGTTTCTGAATCAGATGTAGACCACATGTCGAAAATAAAGTGCCCAAATAGGTGGATGGAAAAAATTCCCGTCATGATTTTCAACATCATTTCGTCAAACCACGAATCATAATGTGACTTATAGAGAGGGAAAGATTAATATCACTGTTTTTTCCATTCAACACATTTTTCCTGCTTTGTAAGGACTGTTGTCTACACATATTCTACACAAAATTATAAATCTTTTTCATAATAAACAGGGTATGACGTTTCAGTATACTCAGTTTTGAAATTCAAACTTCTTCTAGTGTTAGATAAGAGTGTATAAATTCTTTCTTTATAAAGATGACAACGCAATCAATCACGGTTTGAAGTTTTTGTAGTTGGTATTAATGAATGTTGGTACCTATATGTCGTATCACCTACTCTCGGATATTTCTAGTTAGGTCAGTAGTGTTGAACACTTGAGAATGGTGAAAAAACCGAAACCTTGGTCGTATCAATATTAATACATTAAGTAAGTGGAAATTAGACAAAGTATTTTATTCCTATACCTAATTGAAGATGAATTTCCACGAAATAAATAAGTCATCAATATCACAAATTCTTCTAGTGTAATACATTTTACCAAGATAAAGTTTCAACTGCGCTTCAGTTTCACGCTTCATATGTGCCCTCACTGTCCCTACGACCTTCAGGATTAGGTTCGAACAATTTTCATTCGAAGTCCTGGAAGTCCAATGGCCAATGGTCCATCAGTCTAACGACACAAATAGAACGCTTGAAAGGGGATTAGATAATGCATGAAAGGACAATGTGTTATTATATAAGAAATTCAGTTCAAATTTTTCCAAATATCTTGTACAAAATTTCGAAAAGTGTCGATACAACAAATTGTCTTCAGTTTCAAATACCGTTTATTATGTAATTCGAATCAATACGTCTCAGTTTTCTCTATCTCCATTCTGAAGGAATGCATACCTTACTTAACATTTACTTACATTTCATCAGAAAAACAAAACAGACGTACCGTTTTTCTATATGATATCGCATAATTTTTCAAGAAAATAAAAAACTGAATAGGCAACTCTTCGATTCAAGAGTTGAATTTTAATTGTGGCAACTGATTTTAAAGAAACATATCGATGGTGTGACTGAAATCAATCGTGATTTCAAAAATCAAATTATAACTGTGCGTATTGGTGAAGAGGTTTTTCTAATATTTTTATCAGTGGAATAGCCGTACATGTTAATTGTACAAATTAAATATTCAAAACACTATTATCAATACATTGTTTGGAAATAACAAACGTGATTATTATTATTGAAAAATAATGAAAAAGACGTTCCTTCATCAAAATCATATACATTGTGGCCTATTTGAAATGGAAACTGTATAAGTTTAAAATGTAGGTACCTAACTACAAAATCTAATACTCTAAGGTCAGACTTCAGATTTTATGGGACATTCACAAATATGTTCAGTCGATTGAGAGTTTTTCTATAAGAAAATGAATATTTCGTAGCCTGTCGGAAAATAACAACTTCTTCGGCTAATACCACGTTGGATATTGAATCATATCCGACTCACATTTATTCAAGATACCTCATAGAGGTTAGTCTTGCGGATGTTTCCCGTTCATCCAGCAGCTGGACTATGCTGAAATTATTCGAGTAGATCACCTACAGACCGGTTTCGAAGTATTTCCTCTCATCAGTGCAGGACAGATCTGACCCAAACAGTCAAGTGCCTGGGACTTGATTAATTGCAATGCGACTAAGAGAAATATTGTATCAGCTCCATCTCGGAATGAACGAGAAACATTTGCATAAATGTTTGTTGGATATAATTCAATATCCAGCGTGCTACAAGCTAGGGAAGTAGTTGTTTTCCGGCAGGCATTCATCAGAACCAACTGTGTAGGTAGTTGGGAGAGATTTTATTTCGAAAATTACTTTGTTTGGAATCTAGAATGTTTGAAAATGAATCATGAGGGGGTAGGTTCAAACAATCATAACCAGAACACAATAAATAAAAAAAACGACTCGTTTTTAATATTATTCATATGCTCAATGAACAAATATTATATCAATCGAAATTTTGAAGCCCATATAATGTACAAATGTTTGGTTTAACTATACTTTTGCGGGTTGTCTGTGAGTCAAAACTAATAATTTACACTTATCTATTTGATGAGTGACTCGAATATTAAAATAAGAGCTGATCTATTGCGAACACGATGATAGTGGGTTGTTTGCAAAAAACTTGTCAACAAATGACGATTGTCGATTAATAATTCAATAAACGAAATTGCTAACGCTCAGTTCTCATGGCTTTCTTTTGAAAAAAAGGAAACCTGTGAGGAAGGAATATTATGAATACCATCATATGAGAAAATTGAGATGCAATTTACATACAAAAAAGAGAAGAATCTTCCCTCCTTCACTCATTTCGTGTGAGATGGAATTGGATGGAAAAATAAACACCTCTCTTCATCATTTCTACAGGGCGTACTGTCAATATGATTTCAAATGAAGCTATACGGTATTTTTCAAATCACTGCGGTATTAGCATTCTCGTCGAAAGTTTTTTTCAGCTCTGCAGAGCTTTAGCCAATGAATCATTACAGAATGTACCAGAAAGTCGAATATTTCTTTTCCACGATAATACACGGTGAAAAAAATTGTTATTAAAACCGTTCCATTAGTTTGGGAAGATAACACAAAAAGTATGACTCTTGAATTTATCCACAATAGAAATCAGCTACACGAGCTTGTTCAGGAGTTGATATTGTACTTCAAAATAACGTATGCAACAAAAATAATTCAAAGTCATAGTTGAGAAAATTTGTACAAGAATTACATACCTGCTAGGAGGCAGTTCCATTATTATATATGACAATTACTGCCACTCAACTAGGAAATAACTTCATCAGGAAACGGTAGAAGATATTACAAAATGCTTTCAGAAGTTTACCTTCGACATGCTGTGCTATATATTCATGAATGAACTTGGGAACAGTAGTAAAAGAAGATAAAGAAAGAATGATGTTCATATCAAAATGAAGAATTAATAGACTTTGAACAATTGATTGCACCTGAAAGCATCCTCTATTTTGAATCAACACTTCTTTCGTTACAAAAAAACGTACTGAGAGTGAGGATGAGTTTTCCAAAGAGAAAGAAAGTGGAAAATACTATAATGAATTTTCAGAGATTTTCGAAAAAGGAAAAGGATGTCCAGTAGGTGGTCTCAAAGCGGGTTTCGGCAATAACAATATATTTATGGAACTACTGAAAAAAATCTAGGGATATATGCTGATCTCAGCAAAAAAGATTCTGCATTGCTGAATATCTCATATCTCGATTAATGGAATTCAGTATCCATTTTTATATTCGTTTCTGTTTATGTTTTTTCATCCAGTCAGTTTTTGTTTCCAGATAAGCCGTCATTTGAACTTTTTTGTTTTTCATTTATTGACAGAGATAAATGATCATGCTGCGTTTGGAACACGTGTTATAATGTTTAGTTTAATAGTGTTTAAATGATGACAGAAATGCATCATTCATCACCTGATGAGATTTTGAGGGCTGTGGGGATGCTTTTAGCAGGAATGCGTCAGGTGGATGTTGCAAATGAGTTAGGTACCACCCAGAATGTGAAACGCACGAACTTATATTTGCCAAATACTCCAACCTGTTGTTTTACCATACGCCGGAACAGTTGATGACAATTTTTTCTGATGCATGATGACGCACGACCACACGTTGTGAGATCGGGTAACCAGTTACTGTAAGTGGATGGAATAGAAGTAATATCATGGCCTTCACAATCACCAGATCTTAACCCAATTGAGCATGCATGGGATCTGAGGGTCCATGGCAACTTTTAGATTCGCCTAGAGTTGTTTGAGGCCCTCCAAATCGCCTGGCAGGCTGTACCTCCAAGGATCCTAGACAATTCGATTTTAAGTATGCCCAGATGTCGAGCCGTTTTGAATAGCCGCGGAGGATATACTTTCTACTAGCTTCAAGTTTCTTTAAAATATCCAAGTTTATCAAATAATCTACTTATTTTTACATTTTTCATCAAATCATAATTTTTTTGTAATTATTTGTACTGAACTAGTGAAATTGATTGAAATTAAAATTAAAATATTCGATTTTTTTTCAAACAAAAAATTAAAACTTTTGAATTCCAACGAAAAGCAGGCAATATGCCTAGCTCAATTACATATGTCTATTTCTCTAACACGAGATATTGAAATTGTTGAATGTAATATCTGAAATATGTAAAACTAAGATTACTGAATTTTTCGTAGGATTCATATCAAGGGGTATCAACTTCATTCGTTTCACGAATATGAGATCGATGAGAAATTTAATGAATCCCGTACGTATTCTCATGTATATGACTGTTCAATTTTCTCGGTAATATATCTGTAACATAGTAGTTCTCACCTTTGGTTGGTCAATTATAATTCATTTTCAAGATCCACAGTATCATCAAATTTACGGGAAGAATATTCATAATTGAAAAAATCAATATCAGCAATGATGAGAGCATATATATTTATATGTTAGGTTGAGTTAGGTTAGGTTAAGAGTGAGTGGATCTATTCGACACTCCACCTCAACCCTTGCGGGTCGACCAAATAAACCCAGCTTCTTAACGAAGCCGATTAGTTTGTATGGTGAGTGGTTTCTCAGGTCATATGGTAGGAAGGAGTGCGGCTCTGCCAAACTATAAAAATCTGATTCGGTCCCCAGCGGGGCAGGCACAAAGTATGTGCTCTGCTGTTTCATCATTTTCCAAAGAGGCGACACACACTGTCTTCCGACAGTCCGAGTCTCTGCATATGATGATTCAAATGACAGTGATCTGTGAGAGGACCTGTTAAACATTGTAGTTCATCCCTACTGTAGTCCAACAACTGTTCGAAGGTTGAATAAACGCCTTGGAGTGAGCTAATCCTGGAAGATTCTGCCAGAAGTCTATAAATATGTTTGCTATCCAGGTGTTCAATGTTTGTTTGGCAAAGCCTAAAATGATGCCAATGACAGGTTCTGGTCCGGCTTGCAGCACCCTCTCTCGCAAGGGAGTCAGCAGCCTCATGACCTTTCAGGCCACTATGGCCAGGAATCAAGACCAGAGACAATCTGTTAAGTATTCCTATCGAAGAGAGTCGTTTTTGGCCATTTGCTCCCAATTAAGACGTTGCTCAATAGGAGCCTAGTGCTTCCAACACCGCTTGACTGTCCGAGAATATTTTTATTATATTGTTGTTTTTATTGACTTGTGTATGAGATTGGATTCTTCCAATCTCTCCGCACACAATTCAATAACGCACACAATTTCCGTTCGAAATACAGTAGCATAGGTTCCTAGGCAGATTGATATATCTGTTCTGAATCTGCGACTGAAAACACCTGCACCAGAACCTGAAGGTGTTTTTGATCCATCTGTGAACCAACCACCATCTGCTCTTAATATTTTCTTCTCGCGAACAATCCAGTCATCTCTACTCGTGAACAGTACTTAATAAGGCAGTTCGTAGTTGACAGTTGGGGGCATAAAGTCAGGGGTCATATTCAGAATTCTGTGACTTTCAGTGTCAAACAGCAGTCTGTTGTACTCTGCATTAAATTGATTTGTGCAATTGGCAATATGCACAAGTCTATATGCAGTCCATCTAGCCTCTCTCTTCAGAAAAATGAGCAGAGAAGATAGATCTAGAAGGATCTCCATGGCCGCTGACGGTGTGGTAATGATGGCGCCACTGATAGCCAGGCAAGCCTGTCTCTATAAGCCAGAGAGCTTCGCTTGAACCGTTTTCTGTAAAGCCTCTGGCCACCAGGCAATTGCATCATAAGTGATCATTGGTCTGACAATCATCACATGAATCCAATAGATTTGTTTGGGACCTAAATCCCAAGTTTTACCACAAATTCATCGACATGTCCTTAGGGACAGTCTGGCTTTGTGTAAAACTTCTTCCAAATGAGCGTTCCAGCTGAGGTTTTTATCAACGACAATGTCAAGATATTTCACCCCCGTTCTGAATGGAATGACCTCGCCATTGGGGAAAAGTGATATTGAATTTCCAATTTTTTTCTCCTGGTGAAAGGGATTATCACAGTTTTGCTGGGGTTGACAGACATCTTCTTCCTCAGGCACCAACTGTGAACCACGTCCATCGTGCTTTGGAGGATATTATATGTTTATATGTACGCCATTATTCTTCTCAATATTTCGAAATGAACGATATTTTGATTTCATTCGCTTATCTATCTATTTTTTATCTACAACAATATGTTCTGCTTTATCACTTGAAATTATTTATAAGGAATCACTTACCACATTCATGAGACAAACACTTTCTTTCAAGGCACCTACACATCCAAACAACGAGACGACAAATATTATAATCCCAACGGCAATAGCTAATTTTGATGCATTGTAGTAGTGGTCAATCAGAAATTCATCAAAGTCACTGTAGATAGCTTTTATAGTCGTTCCGATAGAAATAAGCAGGAATCCAACCAACTGAAAATATAAAAAAGTTCATTTAAACACCTCACAAAATAGTAGTAATAATTCTGTTGAATTTTCCAAGTGCGGTATAACTGAAGTTTCAAATACTGATTTCATTTAGAAGCTGATACTTGTGGTATTAGAATTATAAATGGCTCTTTTTGTGAAGAAGTGGTTGATCTATTGATGGAAAAATATTACTGGCTGACAAAATAAGTAAATACAAACAATGTTGCATGAAATTGATATCTTCTTCTTTCGTGAGAAAGATATCAAAAGTTAAAACTCAGTTAACTCAGGACCGTAGTTCAGATTGCTATTATATTTGGAAGCATTAAATTTGAATATTCAATGAGAATTTGCGGATCAGCCCTATTTTTGATCCTAACCTTTTTTTTGTGATGAAATAATAATACTATTAAATTCAATTATTCCTGACGCCAACAGGCGTCAGTGCAGAAATCTTCACAGAACATTTCCTGCATATGCAATTGGCAATTTAACTGGAAGAGTCGACCATCAATTTTAGAACGGGCACAATTGCAGACCGGTTTCGGGCTCATTAGTCACTCATCAGTGCAAGATAGTGGCCATCATCGAACTAAAGTCAATGATATTCCATAACTGAAAATAGGAATACTTTCAGAGTATTTCATTCCTCTTCCTAAAGTAATAATAATAATATTTATTTACAAAAGAACAATTTTAACATGATTATAGAATATGGAAAGTATTACATTGTAAACAAATATTTCAGAAATATATTTTCCCATATAGGCTCTTGAAGACCCTGTCCATGGGTATACTTAATCATACAAATACGCAACAATGAATACTACCTAAAAATATAAATACTGCTCATATTTCAGTATAATTTTTCGAATTTTTGAAAAGTAGAAATATTTCTAGTAATAACAAACACACACAAAGAAAAAAAAACGAATAACTATAGTAATGGTTCCTTAATTTTCAATCTACTCGGAAAAGCATAGACATTAAACAATAACTAGAGCAAAGGGAAAAAAAAACTCATTGTAAAAAATGGGATGAATCATTTAAGAGTATCAATCAGTTCATGGAAAATATGTCTATTTTCTGAAAGTATCCATTTTTTGAGTTCCCTCTTCAAACTGTATTTGTTATGGATCGCTTTAAGAGAATTTGGCATTATGTTGTACAATTTTGGTCCTAAATATGTAAAACATTTCTGACCTACTGCTTTATTTGCCTTGGGTATGGCAAAATCGGCCGATATTAAGGCCCTTGTATTGAATGGATGACTTAATTTACTTGTATACTGTTTACGCTGAAGGATAAAAAATATTGCCGTTTTGGAAAACAACTGTCTGATGTCAAGAATTTGTAACTCGATATATAATGAATCAAATATGTGATATATAACAATAAACTCAAATGTTAGAAGACAGTTTCAAAATGTATCAACTGTTTCCATTCCAAAGAAAAAAAAGGAGTGCAAAATATCAACCACCCCAGTAATGAAAAGATTTGTCCACTACATGCTAAGAAAATTGAAATATCCAGAAAACATACCAATTACGAAGACAATTGATGGAAGATAAAGAAAATGGAAATATTCAGATTTTTTTCACAGAAACAGAGATTCAAATGTTCATAATTCGTATGATTTGAACATTCTGCATTCTAGTATTCATAGGCTGAACAAAAATTTTGATGAATTTATAAAGTTTTTAGAAAAAATTCGCGAAATGAGGATGGAATTTGATGTAATTATACTTTCTGAATCTTGTGAAATTCATGGCTTTCGGAATCAAACATCAACAGGCGACCCATATTTGGAATAACGCAATTGAGAAACACGGAGAATCAAGAGCTGTTGCGCTTGATATTTCTAAGGCCGCTGACTGTGTGTGGCATGAGGGTTTGCTGGCCAAACTTTGATGCTATGTCTTGTAGGATCATTTCTGTGTGTGGCTCTCTAAATTCCTGAAAGTGCCCCTGCTAGTGCCCCTCGTTGGATATCTCTCGAATACATTCACCATCAACGCTGGTGTTCCTCAGGGATCCATATTGTCTCCAACTCTCTTTTTATTGTATATCAACGATTTATTGGAAAAAACCAAGAATCCAATATATTGCTTTTCTGACGACAGCACACTTGTCTCGTTGTTCCATTTGGATTCCAGGATATCCGCTACGGAGGCACATTTTCACCGGCAGCAGGAGGTTGCATATCTTAATGAGGATATAGAAGTGATTTCGAATTGGGGTAAAAGTAACCAGGTTCAGTTCAATGCCACAAAAACCCAGGCATCGGTTTTCTGCAAGGAGATAAATGTCTCTGAACCGGATATAATAATGGCAGGCTCAACAATTCCGATTTCTGCTTCTATAAGTTTGTTGGGGGTTAAATTGGACACCAATATGGCTTGGCACAATCATGTCGCTGGAATTGCACAGGCTGCTTCTCAAACACTGTTCCGAACCAGAAAACTATACACACCTCAGCAACTTTTGATGCTTTTTTGGAGTATTGTTCTCATGTATGGAGCTCTGCCCCTAAATATACCCTGAAGTTGCTGGATTCCATCCAGAAAAGAGCTATCTGCCTGATTGGGGACGCGAACATCCTGTGCAACCTTGATAACCTGGAACATCGAAGAAAGGTTGGAGATTTGTCTCTCTTCTATAAAAACTTTCACGGGAGGTGTTCAAGTGACTTGACACATTTGATTCCACCAAGAGCGGTAGAAATCAGAAATACGTGACGGACTGTGGCGGCTCATCATTTTGAGGTTCAACTCAGTACACCTTGAACTTCACTGTTAAAGGTTAAAGAACTCTTTCATCTGGAGAACTGCGTTTATGTGGAATAAACTTTTTGAAAACGTTTTTCCAAATGGATTTAATCTCCAGCGATTCAAATCCATTGTGAATCGCTACTTTCGCACAGGCACCGCTCTGAGAGCGCCTTAAGGATTTTCCTGTAGTGCTTGTGTAGTGCTAAAAAAAATTTATCACAACATTCTTTAATTCTAGACGGTAGAAAATTTTTCAACCGAAGAAGCTACGGTGTTATCAAAACGCGTCTAGAAATAAAAAAAATTGTAAAATAATATATTTGATGAAATTAGTTCTAATGCAGGCGATAATTCTGTCATTGTTTGATTGATTCTGCATTGATAAGGAAATAAACTCTTAATCCTGCCTATAGAGAATCACTTGAATAATTTTATATTTTTTATAATATTTCTTATTATATTTATCACACCTCGACACAGTTACCAGACGATTTTTATTTCTGGGCTTGATGAATTCGTCTTATTGGCCACATTTCTCGAACATTACAAGGCGATGTACTTCGGATATTTTCTCCATTCTCCACAAGATTGTCACCCATAATTACCAAAGGTGAAGTCGTTATGCTCAATTGATTTGCGTCTGAAATTAAATGATTGGAACGAGAAAATAACTTTTTAAAAAGAATTTATTTTACAAACTAGAGACGACTGTCTTTTACGAGAGCTACAACCAGAATGAATATTAATATAATGTTAACTGGATGCTAACTGCATGTCGAGATAAGGGATTCCTGGAATATCTCTTACTCAGCTGAATCTCCGTGTGAATGACCGTGTCATGGGAACTATGACCACGTAACTCGAGCGTGTATTCAAACGTTTCGTAGTGACGTCAATAATAATACGATTCGCCAGAATGGAATGATTCAATTTGTGT
>WOGL01001654.1:0-10978 GCA_015342145.1 Leptinotarsa rubiginosa | reverse complement strand
ACTACTTGGCGCCCCTCTCACTATGGAAGCTCTATGTGAAAGTTTGCAGAACAAAATAGATTCCTTCGACTTGATTTCCACCCCTTTATATGATTTGCCAATGCATACTTCCTTTTTTTTATTGAAAAATTGTTTAGCCATTCCTAAACTACTCTATACTCTAAGATGTTCTCCTTGTAGGAAAAGTCAAGTATACCTTAAGAAGTTTGATGATCACCTACGTAACATAATTGAAAATGTTACCAACAACTGTTTCACTGATATTTCTTGATCTCAAGCAACATTGTCTGTGAATTGTGGAGGGTTAGGTCTGCGCTCAGCATCATCGGTGGCTTTAACATCATTTATGTCTTCTATCAACAATGTTTCGCAATTGATAGAAAGTATACTTCCAGTATTCATTACTAATATAATAGATAATTTAGCCGTCGAAGGCGAATCTATTTGGTGTTCTCAAACCAAAAGTCATGTGCCTACGGATCTCAAATCGCTTCAGAAATCATGGGACGAACCTTTACTAGAAATTGCTTCTGACTCCATTACTTATCTTTGTCATTTCACTCTGGAAAAGCTCGCCTCAAAGCCGTCACTATTAAAGAATCTGGTGCTTGGTTGAACACGCATTACCTGGTTGCTACTCTGGGAACACTATTAGATAATGATATTTTTAGGGTAGCCATTGGACTCAGATTGGGTTTAGATATTTGTACTCCTCATAAATGCATTTATGGTAGTGAGGTAAAAAAAAGGTACCCATGATTTGACCTGCAGAAAGAGTTCTGGATGTTTTCCAAGACATCACCAAGTCAACGACATCATAGAACCACTAGGTACTAGCCGTGATGATGGCAAACGTCCTGATGGAATGACCCTTCTTCCCTGTGGCAAAGCTGTCGTTTGGGATTTCAAATGTTCGGACACATTGGCTCCATTTGATTTAGTTGAAACTTCCAAAAATGCAGGTGTTGTTGCCATAACCAGTGAGAAAGCACAAAACAGCAGAAGTATCGAAATGTTGGAAATAACTTCATATTTTATCCTGTAGCTCTATAGTGTGTTTGGTGTGTTTGGCCCCTTATCTCTAAATTTTGTTAATGAAATTGGCAGAAGGATGACTGAATAAACTGAAGAAAAAAGATGTACCACCTTTTTGATCCAAAAAATTAGTTTAGCCTTACAGCGTGGTAATTCAGGTTCTGTTTTTGGCTTCATTCCATCATCACATTCACTGGATGAAATTTTTCTTCATCCCGTTGTTTCCAAATCATATTTATACCTTAGTCACGATGAGATATTCTTTCCTTATAAAACCTCCAGTATTTCTTGTGATACTTACCATAGGAGATACAGAGAAATATGAACAAGTTTTAGAATTATCTTATTCTACCAAATTCAAAACATCTGCCATATCCAATTAAGTTTTAGGCAGTTTGGCTTCGAATTCCTTATCCCACCGATCCAATGAAGGGTTAAATCATCGAATCCGTGATTACTCAGAAGAAGACAGCAGTAGCGAACATAGTATCAACAGTTGCAACATTAGATCAGTGATATATTCTTCAGTCAGAACAACTCTTGGGTTTAATGGGTTGAAAAATATTGGAAACACCGGTTTCATGAACAGTGTAATCTCCAATGTTTATCAAACACGAGATGGTTGTTGGAATATTTAATAAAAGGATACATACATGGAAGATATCAATACTAGTATTTCTAGTACAAAAGGTGTTTTAATCAAAGCGTTCGCAGAAGTTATCAAGAAATTGTGGTCAGAAGATTCATCGGATAGAGTAATAAACACTGCCTACTTTAAAAGTCGGATTCAAAGATTTGCCCCTCGATTCATAAGATATGCCATCAAGACGCCTAGGAATTACTTCGATATCTTTTAGAAGGCTTACAAGAGGACCTCAATAGAATTACTGAGAAACTTGAACCGATCTTAACGGAGATTGACGAAAAATTGAGCGACAGCGGAAAAGCACAAGAGTCCTGGCTGAGATATTTGAACATGAACAACTCTAAGAGTGTAGACAATTTCGTTGATCAATTAAGTGCACACACTGTGGACACTCATCAGTAACCTTCGACCTTTTCTGGGATTTGTCTCTCCTCATATCACAAAGAACTGGCCAATTGATTTTGTCAAAATGCTTGGATTCTTTCACAATAGAGGAAACTCTGGATGAAGATGAAAAACCAACGTGTTCGAGGTGCAAGGAAAGAAAAAAATGCACAAAGTCCCTATCAATCCATAAGTTTCCCCGTATTTCAGTAATTCTCTCCAACAGAAAGATTCAGAGGCAAATTGAATGTTGCCATTGACTTTTCTTTAGAAGGATTAGATTTGAGCAATTATGCAGCAGACAATGTGGCTCCTTGTCCTTATAATCTATATGCACTTTCGAATAACAGTGGGACTACTTACAACGGGCATTACACAGCATATTGCAGACACCCATTTCATTTGTATTTCATGATTCTTCTGCTTTGCTTATTGTAAAAATTTCAAAAGTAAGTTTCAAAATGAGTTTCAGTGAATGATCAACGATATAACAATGAATCTTTGAGTAAACGTTTCGTGTCAAAACGGCCACCATAACCTTTTTTTCGAATACAGACCTGTCTCTTTCGATACAAATATTGATACAGCCTTTCATTTAAAATAAGTGATAACAATCAAACAGAAAAACAATTTATTTTATAATAAATTTTTGGGGGGAAATAAAGCCAATACAGAAAATGAATTCTAGGTAACAAACTACATCAAATGCTCGAACAGACGATCTCTTTGTTTAATGCATATAACTTGTATGTCCATACAATTTTCGAACATGACGGGTGTAATGTTATTACATGCATCTCTCATTTTGTCTTTGAGATGGTCGATATCTATTCTAGGTATTGAAAAGATTATTCTTTATGTATTTTCAGAGAAAAAATCTAAAGTAGTAAGGTCTGGGGATCGAGCTGGCCAGGCAAATGTTTCATTGTTTTCAATCTGTTTTGTTGGGAATATTGCACCTTAATGTTACTTTACTATCGCTGTATTGTGGAGAGGGTTACCGTCTTGATGAAAATATTATATTTCACGGCGGATGTTTAGTAGCAATTCAACTAAGTAGCCATCAAACTCGTTGGATCAAAAATGTAGATACATATCACGCGTTTAAAAATTGCAAATGAGGTGCTATTCAATTGTAACAGATTACAATCGTATTTCAACCAAAAACTAATATTTTGGTTACTTCCAGGATTGAGAATTATTCCGTATAAAATTTGATTCAGGAGAAATCAGCCTTAAAACAAGGTTTACTGTAATAGAAAAAATTTCCAATAAGAAAAAATACAAATGTTGACTATCGAAATTATTGGGTAATATCTGAGGTATGAATAGTTGAATGTGTTTTGAAGAAATCAAAACAATTTACTAAAGAACTAACGGTAGGGCCGTATTTCAATATTGCTGTCATTGATTATATTAGTCATTTTAAATGAAACTCCATAAAAATATCTAGTGTGATATACCACTGGATTATTTCGTCGTTTTATCAATATTTGTCATGAAAGAGACAGGTCCGTATTTGAAAAAATGATGATGGCCGTGTTGACACGAAACGGTTATTCGAAGATTTAATGTTACATCCTTATAGTACATTTTGAATTCAATAAAACTTTTTTTCCATTTTTTTATATTTCCTGAATAACATTTCTATTCGTTAAAAACCAGAAATTCGAGGACGAAATTCCCTGTAAATTTTCTTTGGCCATTATACTGTTTTCCACGATAGTCACCTTTTTTCCATTTAATCGTCTTCATATCTGTTACGGTTTAGAATATGGCAATGTTTCCACATGATATAAGAAATGGCCTGTAATAATGAAAAATAAAATGTTTTATCGAGTTGCTGGTATATTCAACGCAAACCGTGAAACGTGTTTCTAGCTTAAATGACTTCGTAAGCACGGTGAAGCCAAGAAAAGGGATATAAACGACCCTTGGTTACAGCAGGAAATAAACACGAACACTCACGAACCAACCACAAACATTTTTCAATTTTTATATTTTCATTGAAAAATTTTTGAATATAGTTGCTAAAGTAACAGTAATTTATTGATATTATTTCCAGGAAGGTCCTTCTCGCAAGGAATCAGGGAAGCGGGGACGGAAGCCAGGCAGGAAATCAGCTGAAAAAATTGACATGAAAGCCAAATTGGGTAAGTTACTTTTCCGTGTGTAAATGTTTCTCGACGGTACATCAATCAATTGAAGTAGGATACCTATTTTATTGTGGTATCACATTGAGTAATAATCGTAACAAAAGAACATGAAAAACATTATGTATGAAAAAATTCACTCTGTGAATACATGCAGTTACAGTCATCAAACAATATTGGAACATCAATTTTGAAAACTATTTTCAATTGAACATTTCGTAACAAAAGATGGTTACACCATGCAAAAGAATACTCTTATAACATTTATTCCAATATTTCTACACTTTTCATTGTCATCATCAGGAAAACTACACCATGTAAACAGAACATTTTTATTTTTGTAGTTTCCCTGATGACTTCCATTGGAATAAATGTATTCTCTTGAATGCTGCGTACTCCAATAGTTCAGTAATTTTATTACAAATGAAAATTAATTATATGATTTTTTTACAAAATTGGAGCATTGATGGTAATAGAGTCATAATTTTTAGATATCTGATATTAGTAACGTCATGTTCAAAGGCTTCTGTAATGACAAGAGTGACATTATCATTGAAAAGATTTCTTTTCATAAATGATTATTTAATAAATTTTATACAACATGTAACTATTTTAAATTGAAAATATTACCGAGATTTATCTATGTCTAGTAAATAGTTATAAATTATACTCAGATTTTCTGTGTCACTATTTTCCGGGTTTGAAGGCCGGGGATTTTTTGGAATTTCTTCCTGACGTTTTGCTGGCGCGAGTGGATGTATAAACCTCTGAGGAAGCTAGCCACTCGCGCCAGAGAAACGTCAGAAAGAAATTCCAAAAATCAACGGCCTTCAAACCCGGAAAATAGTGATACTGAAAACCTCGGCCTCGAAAGCTTTAACCATTTTGTCATTGTCTGTTTTTTGTTCATATTAGTAGGATTTTTTGTTAATTAGGATCATTTTGTGAAAAAAAGCCTTTTGGACATATTTTCTTCTAAATGTAAAACTTTTGCTTGATCAAATTTAATTTGTGTCCTTGTTTCAATAGAATTTTGAGTTAGTACACATTAATTTTTGTTTAATCGTATATCACTTTTTTGTAAAGTTATTCTGAAGAGGTGAGATTCCCAATTGGTGAATTGAACAATGTCTGATATCTTAGGTGCTGATATGCTTCTTAATTTCACCAGTAATAGTAATATAATCTCCATATCGAAACAAACATATATCACGTCAAATAATAGCCACCTTGTGATTTCATACATTTCACAAGAACTCTTGCCGAAGCATAAAATATTCTTTCATTACACTCAAATCCATAATCTAATAACTGAGTTAGTTCGTGTGCATACGTTTCTAAAAAATTACTAATGGGTACATTGAAACTAATTTCCAACTTCATATTAGGTACTAACCAAGGAGCCTTAAAGAACGTTTTATTCTTGGCGATAGCGATAACAAATGGTTTCGATTCAGTATTTTTAGTGTACCATGAGTTGGCCATAACTGAGAATTTGAACTGTGAAAGAGGCAATCCATCAACATTGAAATTAATTTCTAACTTCATATTGGGTATCCGTGTTAGGAATCACACGTCCGTGTTAGGAATCACACGTTAAAAGGTAAGACCTCGTTAGTCCTTAGCTCGCACAAATTTCTCAACTTCTGAGAGTTGTCTTTCGTATGGGGGCGACAGCTGATTAACGGAAAAACAGATTTTAAACAGAGATTTTTTTTTAAACTGAGGAGCACGTTTCATTTGTGGCAATAAATTAAGGCAGCAAAATTCTCCAGTTCCCGTGGCGTTTTCGAGAGAGATCTACTATCTGAAGGCAACTGCAGATAGTATTGAATTGGAGATAGTATTTTTAACCGTTTACTCAGAGCAGTGCGTTGAATTGACGAAGTATTGCCCAGTGTCTCAATTGACTTGATAAGTTATAATTACAATTAGAAATTACTAAATGATTTTCTGGAGTGTACAATTCACATGAATGAATGTCAACTTGTATAATATTGAAGTGGTTTTCAGAACATACCTATTATTATAAACGTGCTAAACCTTAGAAAGGAGAGTACCTGCAGCATAATCCCTCGTTTCTATGCCATGAAACAGATGTTTACCAAGTGTGACTTCACTAGTGTTGTCAAGAGATTATTTGCACTATTACAGATAGAAGAAATCACTAAGCACATTAATGGCGCTATCTAAACATAACTATCCCAATAAAAATCAGAAATTATGCAATCACGTTTACTTTACTTACTCTCTTTTTCTTTTGCTCTGGCAGGACAATTTGTCTAAAAGGATTTTTTTTTAAAAGAGTCACTGAAATCTGAATTCATATTTGCAATATAATCTTTTTTATTTTTCAGAACGCAGTCGTCAAAGTGCCAGAGAATGTAGAGCTCGTAAAAAACTTCGATACCAATATTTAGAAGAACTTGTAGCTGACAGAGAAAAGGCAGTATTTGCGTTAAGAAAAGAACTTGAACAGGTACTTACCTAAATGTGGAATAGTGAAAGCTCTTACATTTCCGCCAAAAATTCAGAATGTCTGATGATTGTATGCCTCTCTTATGTTATAGGAAAACCCTTATAGCATAGACTCTTTTATCATGAAGGCAAACTGTTTATAACTCTTTCATCAGTTATATATCAATTCAAGTTAACATTCATCGAAATCGTTTATATCCAGCTGGTTGTTAAGAGAATTAATCAGATTATCATAATAAGAGATTTCATTCTTTATCTCTGAAATTTAAGTTTTCGAAGGAGACAGATGATGCAGGTTATCAAATACAAAAATGTGTCTTCAATTATGTTTAGAATCGTGAACTAGCACACTAGAAGTGAACGCCTTAGTTTCAACGCCTTTCTTAAAGAAATTAGAAATACTTTACTCTGCTTGTACATAATGGAAATTTGTGTGTATGTTTTCAGAAATAAAAGTCGATTTCCTCTAATGATGAAGTGAGGCATGAGTAAGGTTACTCCCAAAATAATGGTGCTGACTTTAGATGTAAACATCTCACTGTCGTTTTTCTCTCTACTGGTGGCCCTACTCATAAAAATAATAACAGGAAAAAAATTATATCGAGTTCCGCTAGCTCCAGGTTGGATTGCATTCAAAGGTCATGTTAAGGTCTTTGTTTGTTTGATGTTTCACCAGCTGAAATAAAAGTAACCAAAATATTAGAGGGGTTTGAAACAAAAATTTTAAAAAATCAGTTTTGAATACGTTTTATATATAGCGTTGATGATTATTTAACTTAAGCGGATGTATGGTGTGTGCATTTTGTGTGTGTCTAGTTTATGTACTAGTCTGTAATTTATTTTGTAATTTAGCTTCAAGTTTTACTGATCATTCCTAATACAATAACTCATAAAACTGTCAAACTGGAAAATGAAGTATTTGATTTGACTGAATTACTTATCCTTTTTTATCAAATTACTCTTCGAACTGAAGCAACACAATACAATCATGCGATATTGGGCACCAAAATTCCACCGAATCGAATTGTCTTCTCTTCAATACTGTAATATAATTGAGTACTGAACTTGATAGAATAATTTGAAAAGAAAAACTTCAATTACAATATGTAATAAATAGGAGGACTAGCACGGAAAATTGAGAATTCCTGAGAGATACAAAGTGGATAAACCCTCCATAGGGCAGAGCTTTTTTATAAAATTAGGTCGTTTTCATGAACGGATGCTGTAAACAGGCTCCAAGGTATTAGATAAATATGCATTAAAAAATTATAAACATCTAGGTCACTATACTAACCACTAATCGTTTTGTGTGATGACAATGTCACTATGTTTGGTGATCAATAGAATAACCATAGGTATTCATTTTATTTATTGATTTGCTTTAGAAATGTAAAATATATTAGAGGTAACTCAAGATTATAAGTTTATGATTTGTGGTTCAAAACATGAACCACCCAATGCTACATCATAGTTTTTGCAAATAAACTCTTCACAAAGATATGCAAAGAAGTAAATTTCTGACACAAAAGCCCTCTCGAAAGAAAAAACACTTTTTTAACAAATACTTTCATATAAGCATTGAGTTACAACTCACAAACACACTTTTTCTTGTTCAGTTTGTACTCCAAACATTCCTTATGGTATTAAAACAATCATCCTCAATGGCGGACATCCGATAGCACCATCCTATTTAGCACCAGACGGAGAAGCAGAAAGCCAAAACCTTTCCCAAAAATTAATCTCTCCTAAAAATATACCCTTTTCAACACATATTGATAACAATACGCACAAATGAAAAAATGTCCTGATGGGTATCAACCATTTCAATAAACCATTAATTTTATTATGAACATTCTCCCATTAAAACGTTTGGTAATATATCCTATAATCCGTGTTAGGAATCACACGTTAAAAGGTAACACCTCGTTATTCTTTAGGTCGCTCGTTCGTAGGGGTGCGACAGCTGGTTAACGGAAAAACAGATTTTAAAAAGATCCTTACGGAGGTGGTTAGTACAATAATCACCAACCGCTAAAGGGTTGATGTAGAGAAAGTTGCCTATTTCAGAGCTTATTTAAAAACTTTTTAAAATTTTGGAAGTTTTGATTAGTTTCGGAGATATTCGAAAGGCACCGAACTTTGCTAATTCTGATTTAAATTTTTATGACGTTATTCAAGATGACCTTTACGAATTTTTGATCCGACGTTTTGTTCCCAAAAATCATAAGCTCTTTCAATTATTTATGTGAACTGGAATAAATCACACGAAATGAGTTGGTTTTTTGACGACAACTTCTCAGATGTATTACGCATAATCGACTTTTTTTAAATTTTGAAATCTCGCTTAAATAATCTTACCAACTTTTTCCTAATTCTATCGGCTGTGTATCTCTTACTGTTTCTGATTCTCCCATGCTGACCCTCCTTATCTTGGACGCAGTCCAAGTTTGCTGAGTTTGCTTCAGCCTCATATGTAATGTCTCAAAAAATATTTAAGGCAATGTTCTTAATCACATTAGTACGGTTTTGTGAGAAAAAGAAATGATTTGATTTTGATTTGATTTGAAAAGTCCACCGGTTTGTGGACTTATATCGGATGCACAAATTGAAGACATATGCGCATTCTTTCATTGTTCTAACTATGTATCGATTGATAATGAAATATCTATCAGTGTACATATTATATCAAGATATACATTGCTGACAAAGATAACTAAACACAAGTTGTATATTGTTAAAAGTCTCAAAAAAGTATTTAAGGCAATATTTTTCGTCATATTAGCGAGTAATTAGTGTTTTTTGTTTCAGTATCATTTGTGGGCAAAAGAAATTGATGCTGGTAGAATTCCAGAGGGTCTCCATGAAGCTTTGGATGACCTGACTTTAAAACACGAACATAGAAATTAAGTGATATTCTACATTTTTTATAATATAAATTTTTCAAATTGTTTTTCAATATTATGATGTATATCTAAAAAAAACATATTAATTACATATGAAAAAATATATTTTCTCCTGCGCTTTGACTAACATTTCATCATTTTTAACATGCCATGTGGTTTTGTAAAATCCATCACAAGAGAGGTGACATATATGAAAACGTCCCCGAAACACCTATAGAAAGTTGAAAGTGAGTAAAACTTTTGCAAGGCAATAAGTATATTGATATTATGGAGTCGATGTAATAGAAAAGTGATTTGCGGTCAACATGCACAAAGCAATTGTCACTCTAATCTGAAGATAAGAAAATAATTCTTCTGATACAGCAAAACCCGGCCAGTTAGTGTTGTTCCCTCGAATTCTGGGGTTATTGATGTATCTACTGTATTTTTCAAAGGGTAACATACAATTACATTGCTGTGATAACCAGATATTTTGAAAATAAATTATATATTACATGTCTACCTTAATATTACATACTAAATCAGTGTTTCTCAAGTAGACGTATTTTGGTGCTCTAGTGCTAGTGCATATCACTTGATACATCGAAAATGCCTTCTCAGATTTGTGCGTCCCCAACAAGTCATTCAATCATGCCTGCATCAGGTTAACGTCCTCTGAAACAAAATCTATAATTTCAAAAAGTGTTTCAGATGGAATAGTAATAAGTGTGACTTGCTGCCATTGTTAGTCTGCAGAATGAGATGGAGTCAATGAAGCGGTCTAAGGAATCTATTTCATTGAAATTTCAGTTGGAAGAAATTACAGGGTAAGTTATCGAGCGGCAAAATAGAAAGTGTAACTTAATCATTTTTGGAATGAAAGATATAAAGCGAAACACGTGTTGCCTTTCTTGAATACAAAATGGATTTTCGACTGAGTATGGAGTATCGACTGATTCCATCACATATTTTTGGAGATCAAGATGTAGATCCACATAATCTTGTTTATAATAATATGTCTTCATTCACCATAAAGGTGAATGCGTGGAGTATCAGCCAAAGCTGTTTTTCAGCTCAACCTAGGAATAGCAATAATATAATAATAAGTTTATTTATAACAATAATAAGTTTATTTACCAAAAACCAAAAAAATGTTACTACATAATCAACACTAGAATTAATTGTTATTGAGATGTAAATAAATAATAATAATATAATAATAATAATAATAATATAACGTATCGTAAACTAGAAGATTGTGATTTCAGGCTGAGCTACCTAAGCAATGCTTGTGTTGTAGTCATCAACCTGGATTGAATTGAACCTACTGGGTGGTGATTGACAAGAAGGACAAAAAGAAAAAGAAAACAGTAAAAGTCGTTGTGAGGGAGAGAGAGTTT
>WOGL01001653.1:0-10978 GCA_015342145.1 Leptinotarsa rubiginosa | reverse complement strand
TGCCAGTGACCTGTCCACCTTCCTGGAAAGGACAGGATGGACAATGACCTAGGAGGACAACTTCTCGGGAGGATGTACAATGAGTCACATATGGCCCAAGTGCTGTGGGCTTACACTCACTCTCCCTACTCTACAGATACAGATACAGAACTTGACCGTTTGACCCCTCTGGTGCTTTTGATAAATGCATTGTTTATGGTTTCAACTGGCTAACTTTCTGATCTAGATTGAACCTCCACAGCGGGTTCCAAGCTATGTAGTTGATGATCTGTGTTTAATACACTCATCATTTCTAAACATTCCCTTCAAGCTCTATACAATTCCTCAAATTTTAGTGCCTATCGAAAGATTGATCTGAAGGTTCTCACAAAAAGTCCTCGATCATTGCAAAAACGGAGCAGTTGCTGCAATGATATTTTCCTCAACTCAAATCGCTTACCATAGAGCCATTTCTCCGAGTCTGGGAATAGATAATAGTCGTATAGGACCAAACCAGAACAATACGATGGATTTTGGTCATTGCGACGGTTGATGTGTATGACGATGCGTCGTAAAACTGTGACAAAACTATCAAAGGTGTCTGATCTGAATTGAATCCCTTTGGAATCCCAAAATACTTCGACCATGACCTTCTTGATCAATAACTACACCTTCAGTTTCTTCGGCTTCAATGAGTTTGGCTGCTCCTTGGTCTCTTTTGTGTATGAAATGGTTTGTCCATAGTCATTACAAAACGGCGTGAAAATTCCTTCTAATGTGGTTAAATATGGCAAGTAATAGTAATTTTGAAATAGCTAATTACCGCCTTTGTTGTCGATAGATAGTAGTCGTGGTATCCAGCTGAAAGAAAGCTTCCGAAGCTTTCAAATATTTATGCTGAATGCCAAGCAAATGATCGGCTACGTATCCACTGCTCCAGCTATTCCACGCTTAGTAACTTGTTAATCATCATGTCAACCATTTAGAAGGCTTGGTGCTGGTATTTTATTGTTGATATTGAAGAAGCACAGTTCCCATGAACATCCTTTACTTCGCTGTTGATTACATCATTCGTTTTCTTTTTAGAAAAGAAAAATCTAATGACTGCTCGAAATTCGATTTCATTCATTTTTCCAATGATGCAAAAGTTGTTCATATTCAATGATTCTCAAACACAAACTACATAACTTGGCTGCCTGAAAATTAATAAGAGGTCATATCAAAGTTGATATTTGAGAACACAACGATGATACTGGTGGCGCCATCTTTTGCCTTGGTCACCTGTTCACCCCCCCCCCAGGAATGCCTTATCATTGGCTTTTGGTTCCAGATACTTATGGGATTAGTCCCTATGTTATGATATTGCTGTAGTCAACTACGACTGTAGTCACTTCTGGTAACTTATGACCTAGCAGGTTATCATCGGAACCAAAGTCCAATCGTCCCAGTGGAAGAGCCCAGGAGAACTAAGGCTAAAGAAAGCGCGCCAAATTCGATCAAATGTCAAAGTTTTGCTCACTGTTTTCTTCAATTATTATGGCGTAGTGCATCAGGAGTTGCTTGTTCATATTTTTTGACCAGAAACAACACCGTAATCATGCCTCGGTAACCATATTCGCCAGATTTGGCCCCCTGCGACTTTTTCCAGTTACCAAGATTAAAGATACCCATGAAAGAATGGCGTTTTGCGACGATTGGGGATATAAAAACCGAATCGCTAAAAGAGCTCAAGGACATACCAAAGAGTTCATATCAGAACTGATTCTAAGATTGCAAAAAACGACGGCACTAGTGTATTATAACTGAGAGGAAATACTTTGAAAGAGACAAAATAGAAATTTAATTTTTTTATGAAAAATTAAAATTTACTTTTATTTTTTCAACAGACAGCGTATTACTTAAATCGACCTATCTTGTGGTAATAAACCATCATTTCCCAAGGCTAACTCGTTGAAATTACCAATAATTCCGAGGAAATTGAAATTCCGCCTCTTGACCAAACACAGTAGGAACAAACCGTGCCAATCGAATTTTTCGTTCCGCGTTGGTTGCATACTTATTAGTTTACATCGGCGTTCATTTCTCGAGTCAGTAGTTTTTCCTATTAACTTTTTGAATAGCGCCATAATAACGAAATGGTGCGTTCTAACAAAAAGTCCTTTACCGCTGTATCGAAATTGATTAGAAGGCGAAAATTAATTTTCTGATTGTGGAATCGGGATTAACTGTACGGTCTGGAATATTCATTGCGTCGCATATTATTGGTAATTTGAGATACGGAAGATATGATGGAAGAATAGAACATATATTATCTTCCGCATGATCTTGTAGTATCAGGAAGATACTACTTCGCTGGAAGAGGTTGGAAGCCAATCCTGAAGTTAACAGTAGTGTGTGATGATACTTGCTACAAGTATTTTAGTTTTATAACGTTTAACAAGAGGGGTTAAAATATTTCGTACAACTATGCTGTACCATCCGCTGTTTCTGGCTTCACCCCTTGAAACCACAATATCAATGGTACCTTGGACTGCAAGGAAGATAATCTTACGATCATTACAATTATTCTAACGTCGTTATTGACTCTCCCAAAAACACTAACCAATCGAAGGAGAGGTACCGGCACGACAAGATAAAAAGGACCCCTGAAAAGGGTACCATAAGAAACTAGGAATGATTTTGGTTATGCCTTCATTTTTGTGGTTTGGGAGCTGTTCGACTTGTTTATTTCTTTCAAGACTCCGGAAAACATTACATTATCCTTAGGTTATTGCGTTTTTTCTTCCACCTTCTTAATATGACCCATGACTGTACTATTTTGTCCTTTGTTGAACATGTTAGGCATGTTAGACATCGTAGTTCATCCCTACTGTAGTCCAACAACTGTTTGGTATCAAGCTTGGAAGGGTGGGAAACGCCTTGGAGAGAGTCAATCCTGGAAGATTTTGCGAGAAGTCCATACATCTTTTTGCCATCCAGGTGTTCAATATTTGTTTGGCAAAGCCTAAAGCAATGCCAATGACAGGTTCTGGTCCGATGAGGCGAGAAGCAGCACCCTCCTTTGCAAGGAAATCATCAGCCTCATTGCCTTCCAGGACAATATGAACAGGAATCCAGACCAGAGACAATTTGTTAAGTCTTCCTAATGAGGAGAGTCGTTCTTATCAATTTGCTACCAATTTAGACGTTGCTTGGTAGACGTTGTTTCATCTTTGGTCACCTAACTAAGTTTGCAAATCTTTATTTTTATCCGGGCTGATACAGATACAGAATCTCTCTCGACAACTGTATCTCTCAACTTCGAAGTTTTAGAGCTATTAGTAAATAAATCGGTTTGAATAGATTTTTGTTGAGCCCTTGATCTTCAGCCATATCAGTGGTTCCCAAACTATGGGTCGCGACCCACTAGTGGGTTTAGTTTTAAGATTCTGAATCAAATGTATTTTTCGTACTGTAATTCATCTTCAATTTCATCTTCACCATTTTCTTTTAGAGGTGTATTCCTCAATAGTGAATTTTCACGATAATAATAATAAAAATATTATTAGTAATAATAATTCCAGGTAATATTTGGGAAACACTGTCCTAGACACTTCATTAGAGAGGCACTTTATTTGATTGAAGTACATCTCAGTTGGAACTCTTCCTCAATCGGAAATGTTAGAAATGTTTTTGTCTAGAAGGGAAATCTGTAGTCTTCTTCGCGGGGGGTGGTCCCGCCGAAAGATTGTACCCTTTATTTCCCTGCAGCTAACATTGCATCCATGATAAAGCATGCTTGATCTCATCCCAAACAGCAATGTTCTCATCAGTGGTGCTTTGAACCACGAATTTCTTCTAGTTTTGTCACAGTCCGCCTTTGGGAACCTTGTTTATCTTCGGTGATTAAGTCTTCTGTTGATCCCATAGATGGCGTTTTTGTAAGGGAAGATACAATTTTTCTTACTCAAGCTAGTTCTTGCTTGAGTAAGAAATGCATTCGTTGTTCTGCTCAGTCCCATTAATGAGACCTATGGCGAGTGGAAACAGCGCTGTCTGGTGTGGAATCAGGAATTTTATGATTTTGGCTCTGGTTTCAACTCGAGAACCAAGAAGCTCTGACTTGACCATGGCTGGCAAACATCCTCTACTGAAGCTTGTGGGAGATAAGGCGGAATATACCACATTTCAATTGACCGTTTTTTGGTTATATCAAGAGTATCTACGTTTTGTGGATAATTTGGTAGCCGCTGATCGGGTGGAATCCTTCTAGAAGGACGGCAGTACTTAACGTTCCAATTCAAAACTTCCTGTACTTTAACTACAATAAACTGAGAAAAGTTCAACCGTAACTTCTCTATGGTGCGAATGATTTACCCTAGGTATTTGGTCACAGAGACATATCACTAATTTATAATCTTCATCAGTGGCAAAATTTACATTGGCCATCGCAAGGGGATATAAGAAAGATGGTGAGAGAATTTGCAGCTAATAGACAAAATCATCCCTCACGGTCTGATATCGGAGAGATTTATACTTTTTTGTGGGGGAAAAACGTCACTCACAGGTAGTCCCAGTAAAGAAGGCTTCTCGTGGCGTAAACTTCGAATTTAGAGGCCCATGCTTCAAGCTTTATTATCCGTAATATCCATCTTTGTCATTTTAAAGACATGTGCGGTCAAAAAATTTTGAATATTCACACACTACACACGTTTTCATCACCTTACAAGTAAAAGTCATTCACTCCAGAAGGTGTGGTCATCGGACTGTCAAAAAATAATAAAATTGCTTCTACAAGTATGCTTACCATTCCGAGTTCAACTAATTTTTTTGGAGTTATGAATGTATCTGGGAGAAGCTTCACGAACTCCACGTGAAGATCTGAAAAAAGTTACCCCTTCATGAAAGTCTTCATTCTAAATTCACTGTTCCACTTCCCTTACAGCTGGAAGGCAGATGTCTTTCCGGTCCGGAGTGAATACAGAATAAAATGGTTCTGCTGAAGTCTATAAACGCGATATAAGTTATATTTTCTCTTACATGGTGTGTGACCGTGAAACTATATCGTCTCTAATCAGGGTACTTGACCAAGGAAATCGCCCACATAGAGGCCGCAGAGCTCAAAATACTCTTATATCTATTATCAATATCTACCTGTTGAATATTAACATTTGATCACTTGTTTTGCAGTCACTAATTGCTGGTGCCATGGTTCTCTATGGTACCATAGATTCGCTGATAGACTTCTTCAGTTTCACTGCTTGGATTTTCTATGGTGGAGCTATGGTAGCCCTCATAGTGATGCGACACACCAAGCCCAACTACCCCAGGCCCTACAAGGTACAATATTCCATTTGTATCATTCGCTATATTACTGATTCAGTTTCCTAACCACAAAACTGTTCAATTCAAAATTGTTTTTCAGGTGCCAATTATCATTCCGTATTTGGTATTAGTGATTTCTCTGTACCTGGTGATAGGTCCTATAGTAGATAAACCAACAATCGAGTATCTGTATGCATCCTTGTTCATACTGGGTGGGATGGTATTTTACTTTCCCTTCGTCCACTACAAGCTGCGAATACCATTCATGGGTGAGTACATTATTTCATTTCACGATTAAATTCCAGTATTATTTGTCTTCAAACCTTGAAAGCTTTTTAAGATCCACCATTGAGGTCATAGACGGATCCAGCCAGTTTTAAATGAGGGGGGCTGACCAAAGGATAACTTTATCAATGACTCGTAAAAATAGTATTTTAATTTTCCCTACTTTCATACGTGAATCAACCCATATTTCCAAATATTGTCATTAATCTATGTCATTACTAAGGGTTTTATCTTTATAATTGTTTACACATACCTACATACCACAAGGGTTGAGCTTATAAGTAAAATAATTATGATTTAGGTATTTGTACACACCTTTATTTTGTATGACCATAACATGGAACAACAGAGAATACCATAAAGTAAATAATAGAAACACTGATATGAATGAATATTATAAAAGTAATAATGAGATTGTTTTATAATAGTTTCAAGGAGTTCATAGTTTTCACGGAATATTTACCTCAGATAACGAAGTGTAACATTCTTTTTTTTTCAATTTGGCGAATTCATCGACAATCTTGTTGGGTGCTGACTGGAAGAGAGGCAAATATCTTAGGTAGATTGAATGTGGAAGTTATATGATGGAATTGGCCGATACTTGATGAAAATCCATAACTAACGTATTCAAAAAACACTTTATTGTGAGATTTTCACTAAACAGTTTTACGAAAACGCATTGATGCAAAGTGCTTTGGAGGAAGCTTAAATCTGGATTAGTAAGAAGGGATTCAAACCTGGCTTTCATCAAATCACCCTGAAACAATTTACGGGAAAGAAAAGTATAGAGGGACTGACTTCTCCTCATCTTCAAAAAATGAAACTTCACCAACACTCTCTCTCTCTCTCTACCTTCGTACTTATTCTTATGGCATGCGCTATGATGAATACATTTTTTGATTTTGACACTTGGCGTTGACGTGTGCGTGTTATAATTGACCTCTTATATTTTATTGTGGTCAACGCATGGACTGTTCTTTCCTCTGATTGCAGCGCATAGGTATATTTGAAATTTTCACCTAATTTGCATTAATGAAAGGAATCACAGAAAAGTACACTATTTTCGTTATGTATTATACACTTTCCGGAAAATCTCTGTAACGTCTATATTGTTGACAGTTTTATAAAGGTTTTATTCATCGTACGTCAGTAATGTGCTTTTGTGAAATTCAAATATTTTTACGGCTTCTTTTATTCAACCTCACTTTTCTGTTCTGGGAGAAGAGTTAATAAAGCTTCGAAATCTTGAACAGAAGAAAAGCAAATAGCGATAGTTTTCTTCCAGTTCCAATTTTTCAGTTTATACTATTATATTAAAAACATTGTACTAGTCTAACTGATGAAACTACAGTGTAGTGAAACGCGTCTTTAATAATATTTATTGTGGAAAATCTATAATAATAATAAAGGGTTGTGTTATTAATTTTCATCAAGTAACGGTCAGTGTATTCATAAGTAGAAATAAAGATCAACTAATAAAATAAATTAAATCAACGAAATAAAACACTAGAAAATGGAGATTAATTACGGCAACTTACAATTTGTTTTTCTTCTGAAAACCTGTCAATTTTGGAATAGTGATTTATTTTTTCAAATATATGATAGTATTCAGTGGGTATTGAGACCTATCTTGGTTAGAACATTTTTTACTTTCATGGCATGAAAACTTAGAAATTCATGTTGCTATCAACAATTTTTTTTTATTTGTGATGCACTGTTTGAAACCTTTGGTGTAGTAATATCACTGGAAATTTTTCCAAACACCAAACGGTTGTTTTAACACCTCGACACGTGTTTCGATCACCAAGTGATCATCTTCAAGAGGAAAACATCAACCTCTTGAAGATAATCACTTAGTGATCGAAACACGTGTCGAGGTGTTAAAATGAAGGTTTGGTGTGGGGAAAAAACCCCAGTGATAATTTTTTAATTTCGTTGTTAGAATGTGTATATCACCTATTTTTTTATTTTTCGCAGAGGGCGTAACAGTATTTCTGCAGATGTTGCTTGAGGTTGCTCCTACATCGACGATGCTTGAATGAGGATACTAAAGAAGAAAATATTCAGCTGGAATGCTCAATTGATTAGTATTAGTATCTGTTGTATCATGGTTACAGATTTCATACCTCGATAAAATATTTAGATGTACTTAATGCCATCATTGACAGTTTGCAGAAAATATGTTTATTAATAAATTCAAGAAATTGTGAATGATGGCCTGAACCATTCCAAATTATTTTTATTATACAACGACAATAAAATCTAAAAAGGTTGCACTCTTTACGTGTTCCACGTCTCTCTGTTATAATAGTAACCATGATATATAATTTATTAGAAAAACTTTTGAAATGTTTGTGGTAAATATGATGCTGTTGCCATTCCTCACCCAGATCATTGTTAATTTTGATTATCATTTATGAATCAAGTTTATATTTTTTTATTATGTAGACTGAATGTAAGTTCTGAAATATAAATCTACCCAGGCAGACGGTTCTGGATCTCATCGAATCAAATCATTTTTAATGATTTTAAATTTGAATCTTATCATCGTACTATTTCGAAAGAAGGCATTTAAACGATAATTCTGAAACTACGGATCTATAAAGTTTTAGATTTCGCTAATGTAACTCTCAAGAAAGGCAGGGGTAGCCAGAAATAATTTGGATCAAATATTGTTGAAGTGTTTATGGTACTTCATCAGGTTCATTTTGAATAACTGTTGAACATTGAAATTGTTTCGAATCACGTTTTATTGACACTCTGTCTGCATTTTGAACAAACATATCAGATTTTTTAGTGGTTTTCAATGCTCTGTGTAGCTTTTGTTGTTTCAAAGATTTCGATTTTTGTTAGATTTTTTCGACATGAATTTAATTGTTATCAAACCAAATGTTCCACGTATACTTCAGATTTATTGAAATAAAAATTTGAAGCTGATAGCTGTTTTTATTTCATACATAGCCGTAAAATGAATTCAAAAAACTATAAACTTTCATAACATCCATATTATTGAAGATTATTGAGAAACATTACAAGGAAATATGGCTGTTAGTTGATTTTGATATAAAGTTTTCTCTCAACTACTGTGTCCACATGGAAATTGAAAAATAAATCCACTGCCTCAACAAACGGGATGATTCACGAAAAATGCCGCATTAATGGATATCGTTACTGTCTCGTCGCACATCATTGCATACCATGCTTCTGTAATGTTTGAAGGTGATTGACAATGTTTTATGATGAATTTCATTAGTTCTGACTTCCATTGTCTAAAAAACATCATCTTTTGAGAAGAATTCAAGGCATTTTGTCGAACTACTTGGGGCAATCGATGTCACATTAAGATCAACTAATCAGTTTCGACGTGGAAAGCCTTTACACCACGTTGCGGTCAAAGAAGTACATACTATCCGTAGACGAGGACCTGGAAGATAGAACGAACTTACCTCTAGAAGTAATTATGGAATTACTAGGATGATGTGTACGAAACTGTTAATTCCAACTAAAGGACGAATTATTCACAAAAGATGAGGGATTGCCAATGGGATCGCCACTTTCATCAGTCATAGCCAACATATATATGAAGTGGTTTGAAAGTCTGGCATTGAAGAAGCTTACAAAAACCCCCGAGTTTAATTGAGATACTTTGACGACAGCTTCATAATATGGAATCATGGAAATACTATTTGGGCTACACCAAAGCGATGGTGGAAGCGATGGCTAAAAGACAGCAGGAGCCTTGCAAGGAAGAGAAGCCGTCACAACCAACCAGTGCTTGCACTCGTTGTGCGGATACTCTGTGAGTGCGGAAAATCCTAAATCGGGGAAACTAAGAGGCCATTGAAAGTTCGCAATGCCGAGCACAAGAAACACATACAGAGAGGGGAAACCAGCAAATCAGGAAAAGCAGAAAATGTTTGGACTCACGCAACATAATCAAGCGAAAAATGACCAACTCCCGCCAAACGGTCATCTCCTGCTAAACCGGTGAAGCGGAAAGAGGAGATAAGTGAAAGTACTCGAATGACCCATACATAGTCATCTCAACGAGGAATTAGTCCAGTCATCACCGGAAGACGGTTACGGATACTAACAATCGATACGTCGTGGAGTAACTTGGCTTGGAATCTCTTAATATTTATTTTTTATTTTTGTTTAATTGTTCTAGTTTTACTTGTATTTTATTTCACTGTAATTTTGTTTCAGGGTGTTTTTGCTCAATTTAATTGTTATTTTCAGCTATTCTTTTTTTATTTTCTTTTTTATTGGTTCTTTCAGGGATTTCAAATCATTTTATATAATATTAGACAATGGAAGTCCGAAAAATGAAATTCATGCTTCTGTAAGTCACACCTCTGTTCCCTCGCTTGGATGTATGAAGATTGATATCTTTGCCCATTGGTGAGATCTGAAAAGTAGGCAGATTGAAACCCCGTCGTCAAGTCACAAAAACTTCATAACGTATCATTACCTGAGGAGTAGTCAGATTGAAACTTCTGTTTTGCGATACTTTCCAGTTCTTGCAAATGGCTTTGAAGCCGAAACGGAAAACAAATAAAAACTTTGGACGCGGTGATTCAACCCAAACCCCTAGGTACTAGTCATGTGAGATCTGCAGTTTTATAGATGCATGTGGCAGACTAAGAAAAAACAACTGACCCAGCTAAGGCTGGGTTTAAGTAAATGCAGAATGTTTAAGTAAAACCGCCAGACATCAACCTCTTCCGTTTGGAAGATTCGTTGCAAAAAGCTATTTATAAATGAAAATATGAAATTAATTTCATTTGATCGGGATAACTATCGATAGACCGGTTTCTGTATACTAGCTTCGCCAGTGACGGGTGGGTCAGTTTAGAAGGTGTAAATCATCCTAGTATTCTTGCACTTCTCCGGAGTACATGTTTATTACTAGCGTTCACAGCTTTCTTGTCAGTAGACAATACAAACTTTTCTTTAGAAGTTACTCTTGAAAGGGCGACATATAATTGGCCCGGTACCGCCGCAACCGCTATGTCCCTGCATTTTAAATCTATAATATTTTCGAAAATATACATTCAAATCACATGCTGTAAGGGGCCATATTGATTACATTATGGACAGATAAGATAAAAGATATATTAAAGATAACTTTTTAAACGCGCCTTTTTCCCCCGCGGCTGGCGTCTTACTTGGAATATTTAAAAATCTTTTTTATTGCACATCTGGAACATAAAACAGACCTACATACAAAATCAGCATTCGAAAATATAACGGTATGGAGAAACAGTGATGAAAAAATTATTTTGTTTTATGGTCTCCCCTTTTTCCTCCACGGCTGGCGCCCCAGTTGTACTAGTTAAAAATAATTTATTATTGCACATCTATAATATAAAACAAACCTACATACAAAATTTCAGTCTTCAAAAATATA
>WOGL01001652.1:0-10980 GCA_015342145.1 Leptinotarsa rubiginosa | reverse complement strand
TATATGGTAATTTTCAAACTGATACAATAAGTTTTATTGTATTAGTTTGAAAATCTCCATACAGGACGAAACTGCAGGAACGATAGTTACAAATACAAGGTATAAAAACGAAGGAAGTTTCATTTCTCATGATGATTTCCTACCACTTAGTAACGCTACATCAACAAATTTATTGAAGGAAAAGTGTTGTGCTACTTACTGAATTGATTTATATGGACAAAATGCGTCCAAATTCGAGTTCAATTCGGACATTTTTCAATTAAGATAATGTAGGTTCTGCAAAATATAAACAGTGTGATAAAAACTTTTCACGGAAAGGACGTGGCACTTTACTGAAACTTCATCTCAAATCAAAACACAGGGAAAAGTAACAAAGAACTTTCGTTGCTGGAACAAAATAACCAGCAAGAACCACATACACCCAAACAGCTGACACCTTTACAAGATTGTCGAAAACAGATGTCAATAACAGAATCCTCAAGAAATAATGGTACCTGGGGTGAAAGTAATGCAAAACAAAAAGAAATTGGTCAAACTGCGTGAGATTACTTGAGAATGATGTAATAAACCGAAACCGGTCGTGAAAAATAAAAATTCAAGTAGAAATTAGACAAAAGTTATTTTCTCTACTTTATTTCCGAGACAACACCAAAACAAAACGACATGAAACAAAAAAAAATCATGTCGTTTTGTGTTGGTGGTGTCTCGGAAATTTGGTTGTTGCAATGTTTTTTATTTTTTTTAAATATGTATCCAATATGTCTGATGGTTTTTAAAATGGTAATATTATCAATATGAAAAAACTACTTTTCGAGCCCTGAAGGAGAATTTAATTAAATTCGAAACGTCGGCAAGAAAACAATTGTTTTTTTAAGAAAAAACTAGTTTTAACTTTGGTTATAGTGTTTACTCTCAAGTGTTTTGCTTTGAATCACAGAATACTTAAGAAATTGTGTGTTGTTTATAATATATTGACTTTTTTATAGTCTACAACTATTTACATTTATACTTCTGTTACTTCTATTGCTTATGGATGTTTATCAATAATTTTAGACTGTTTGTTTTAATGCTTTGTTTATATTATTTTGACTGACTTTTGTAATATGATCACATGTACTTATTCACATTTATATGTTTTTTATATTTACATTTGGACTTGACATTTTCTTTGTTTATTGTGCATTGATTTCTTTCAACTCTACTTTTCAACCAAAGAAATAAATATTATTATTATAATCACTTGAATAAAGAAAAAGAAAACCTGAAATAATTTGTAAAACGCCAAAATTCAGAGTTCAATTGGAACATCAAAAATGTTTCAGTTACAATTTAGCTACTATGCGAAAAATATTTAGAGAACAATAATCAGTGATTGAAGATATGTTTTCATCCATTTATTTTCTATCAATTTCAACTTCATTGTACCTTGTAGTGTAGGGTCTACCCTCTACCTAATATGCCTGCAGGGTGAGGTCTTTTTGCAAATTTCGGTTGAGATTCTAATTATTCATGGTGATTCACATTACTAATGTTTTCAAAATTAAATTAAATAATTATTCAGAACCTACTGGAATTTGCAAGTTAGATTCACTGGTGTCTACATTTTTGTGAAAATGTTACAACTTAACAAGTTATAAACAACTGAGACTGATGAGTCGACCATTTTCCATAATTCTATAAAACTGATGAATTTTTCATTCCTATTGTTGTAATTCACTGGACAATCTATTCTAGAAAAATGTTTTTCTTTTGTTCTTTTAGATTTGTCGTGGAAATGGCGGACACTAGGATATTAGAATAACATTTAAAGCAAACGAGAAAATTTAAACATTTTTGAGGCTTGAAGTTTTCCAAAACATTTATTTTTCTTTTCAACAAACGTTATGTACTTTATTTATCACACATTGAAGTATCACAAAACATTTCCTTTCACTGCCGATGTCACGCTATCACGCAATGGTGTTGCATTGACTTTTTATATAAAAGGGGGATGAACAGGAATCTGACCCCTCATGCATGAAAAAAAGGAAAAAAAGATAAATATACGAAATACAAAAAAGTTGACGGTAGAAGAAGTCACGGAATATTTACACAAGTCTGATGCAGAAAGTGAGTTCGACAAGTCATTGTCCTGTTAGTTTATTATAGTCTTATTATTGAAAAATTGGCAATTAATGTTACTGCAGTGAAAGGGTTATTATCAAGTATCATTCTGGGCATTTAAAAAACATATTTACATAACAATCAAATAAAAATTCTATAATACTAGTACAAAATGGCATATACAGAAATTATATGAAAATTATAATATAGCAAATATTTTCTGTACAATCAAAATCATACACACTGTTTCTTTCATGGGCTATATAAAAAAGAAAATAATAAAGTGACTATAATAATTAACTGAAGAATCAGTTAAAAATTGAGTAGGAGAACCTCGAGATTGAAAGAGAGATCAACATATTAAGTAAGAGAAAATAATAATAAATCTTGGAGTCAAGTTTGAAGATTCTCAATCAAATCTTCATCAAGGTCATTGAATGAATTCTTGAAGTTTGGATCCTCTCCTATTTCTTCGTAATCCACAAAATTTGATGAGTCAGAATCTAAAAAAAATTAAAGGGATGGAATTCAATTGACAATTCGGAGAATATGAATTATGATGATTGTTTTTATCATGTGCTTCAGCGGAAAGCTGAAGACAAATACAATGAAAATTGTGTTATGTGTAAAAGTATTAACATATCCATTGATAATTAATATACTATATACAATTTTTCATAAGTCATGGTTATGTCAAACTGAAAAGCGTTTTTCATCATCTTTACATACTATATTTAACAACTGACATAAATATATATACAAAAAAAGTAAGATTCACCTATCCAATATATTTTCAACTTACTTTATATTCCTCAAATAAAATACCACCAAAATCTCCATTGAAAAATTAAAGCAAGAAACAACTTGAAGTAGGAGGAAAAATAACATCTGTAGGTACAATATCAAGTTAGAAATACTAACTCGCTATTGGCTAAGCATTTTTCACAACCACTTTTTCTGTGTTTTGCACAAATGATCCTATTGCAGTTACCACACTTGGTCTCTTCCTGATTCACTGTTGAGATATTATTGATTCTTGTTACCTCCAAAGCATCTATATAGTGCTCATGACCCAAACGAACTATGTATCGTACTATTCTAGTTGGAATCGATATTATGTTGAAAACTTTGGCGAAGGAATATGTGCATACATCATAGCCGATGAGGACTGGCATAAGAGTTAGTGTCCCGATATTCAGTAGTGACATCATGTTGTCGCCTTCAATCCAATTTTCTAAATAAAAAGTTGGTAATTGAAATCTCCAATAGGAAAGGTGTTATGGTTATTACCATCAGAATAGAATATCCACCATTTCCAACCATTACCAATCCAACAAATATGACACCACAAGAGAAAGATTAAGATATACTCGACCCAAAAAATAAAACCATCTCCAAAATTATCCACATGTTTTCAAAGAACTTTTGAAATATGGTTAAATTTTTCCGTTACTCACTATTTCAAAAACCGAACACCCGTCCAAAAGTCAACAGTTTTATTTTAGGTTTGTCACTGGAAATTAAAAGTTAGCAAACAAAAATCACATGAGAATTCCAACTTGAAACCAATATATTAAAACACTTATCCTTCTTAATTAAAGGCATAAAAGTAACCATTTTAGCTTTTCAATGTACAACAAAATCAAGAAAACAAAAAATATGATGATGATTGATTAGTAAACAAAAATTGAATACAATTAACACAGATATAAAGAGTACTTGCGTCAGTTGAAATGTGTAGAAACAAAGATGTTATAGGTATACGACAGTCACCTTTTAGGTTTTAACAAAATGTTGGAATTTTTTTTTCGGAACACTTCTTTTTTTTTAATATATCTGATTTTGAGATTGACATAATATTGCATGCATTCAAACCAATTTTCCAAACATTTTTTATACTCAGAATACGCATTTTGGGAAACAAAATGAAACAAAACAAGTCCTTAGGCAATGAGTCAGTACCATATGAGCACAGACTCATTTATTTGATGTTTACTTTTCTCAAATAATCAATTGTTTGATGTGCTATGCTGTAGCCGACGTTACAAATGATGCAATGTTTTAGGCTGTTTTTCCTAATTTCTTTCCAAAATTTTGGAAACAAAATCTCTACTGTTATTCTGTCCTCTATAGAACAAATGTTGTCAAAATTGTTAATTTTGAAGCTGCCAGTGATTCTAGGGTAGTTAAAAGCAAATTTTATGAATATTGTAATGTTACATTGCAAAAGAAATTCTAATAGTAGTCCATGAAAACATAAAAGGCAACCTTCGTATTATTCAAGAAAACATGTTGATTTCCATCATTGGTCTAGATCTATTTGTTAGTTAATGGATTATGACTATCTTCAACCTGGCAATATGTAATAAAAACTTACCACTTTCCCTCTGTTTGATCCTGCTGGATTCCATGAATTCCAAATATTCTTCAGAGTGAAGAATTTGGTACCAACTTATCAAGCAAACTAGTGCAATGAAAAATAGATTGGCAGTAATACCTGAAAAACCAAATATAATGTTATTTTAATAGATTCAGTTCGAATTTTGTGTATTTCAGTGTATTTCGAACCACCTGAACATAATTGTTATGAGAAAAATTGTTGACAAAATATAGGTATTTCATATAGTAGAAGTACCAAAATATCAGGATGAAGTTGCTGGAAAAAATTTGGGGTATAGGGACTTTTGATTTTGAATATAATAAAATACCGTTAAAAACATTGGAATCTTCATTTGAAAAATTGATAGGAAGTTACAACAAAAACTATAGATAAACTCTGATCCTTATTAAACCCTGATATGAAATGTCACCTACTTATCAAATTAATGGATATTGTTCATACATAGTCATTCAATTGAAACAGTTTTGGCTTCTGTACAGTTGTGACAACTACAGTAATTATGATTTTATCAACCAATTATAGAGAGAAAGGATCCTACTGAAAATTTTATACCTACATGCATTATTTGCTAGTTTATTTTTTTGGGCTTCACATATTATATGTTTCTGACCAATCAGAAATCAGAAATATTTTCATTATGATCTCCTACCACGTAGTAACGGCTACATCCATCAATTTATTAGAAATATTTTTGCACACACTGAGATTTGTTTATTACCCGCTCTTGATCAGAGTATTGTAATACTTTGTCCTTGACAAGTTACAAGAACATTATTGTCTATTGAAGTGACATCAGGCTACTCCAAAAAATTGAATCTAATTATTTTTTTTAAGCATTCATAGATTTCTTCTACATTTTATTGTGTATTCATTATATTGAATCAAAGCTGGAGTTATGCTTTCAGTCAACTTTGGTATGCTTGTGAAAAATGCTCTCAAAGCAAATATCAAAAACGTAATTCAGTGAAATCTTTGTAAGTTAGATGTGAGAAAAGTGCAATAATACAATATACCAGTCAATTTCTTTAATGAATAATAAAATTACATTACGAATTTTGTGTTCCTTTCTTTTCGACCAGATTTTAAATAATGATCAATAATGTTTGTTCCTGTGTCATTTTTGCATATTTTAGTATTCTTAGAATGAAAAAATAGCAAGAAAATTTTGGACCATTATTCGACACACTCTTATCGGAACTGTTTCAGTATACATATGATCGAAACTGAATTTTTAATATTGCTAGTATTGGAGATACAAAGACATTCAAACAAGTAAACTACCAGCATTTTTTACTCACATAAGAAACAGAAAAACAAAGAGGGTCTTTTGAACTTTTTGGGTGAAATATTGTATACATTATAAATGAAAGCTATTATATACATGTATGAAAACGCTTGAGAAAGCTATTGTATACATGTTGTGGTTATTGACAGCTTTTGAAATTTTGCAGTGAAATCTCATGTAACGTGTTATTTGAATATATTCTCAATAAGTGTTCAAAGGGTCCAGCCCTTTCATCAACTCCTTTTCAGTACAGTCCAGTCATCGATAGCTATCAACTTTTTCGTAACCCTATGTTGAAAAAAGGCAAGAGAGGTCAGGAGATCTGGGAAGCCTGAATTGGAACATGCATTCCTATCTGTTTACTATGAGTTTCTTATTTATCATTGAACAATACGTACAGGAGGAAAGGATTAGCTGATATGAATACCTTGCAACACAGAGTAAAAGCAAGTCAAAGATATCATGATCTTGCTGAAAAATATTTCATGAATTCAAAACAAGCAGAAAGATATATTGAATAAGAGGGTGGCGTCTTTGAGCATCTACCAAAAATACACAACCGATTTGTTGTACAATGATTGAAATAATAGAGCTGCTGTATATCTACTATTCACCCCTAGCAACTTCCTTACTTTTTACTTTACAAAAATGTTATATACCCATATAATTGAAATATTATGTTCAGAAAAAATGATAACGTTCAAGATGACCAATAAAAAAAGATATTTTCTGAAGAAGTCAGAACTCAATCGTTTTTCTGTTTCTAAAATTTAAACAAGTGTAAAAATGTGTATTCTAATTTCAACGATTTCTTATCTACAATAACAGTTACTTATGGTGCATACTTAACTTGGATTAGTCTGTTTAATTTTGGTGAATGAGGTATTTATTTTTTTACATTACAAGGGGGCATATTGCATTCAAAAATAGTAGTCAAAACTCAACACATGTTAAACTTGTGTACATAAAAAAAATCCACATACCCAGTGCAGCTGATAGTACTGGCCAATGGAACATTATATACCTCAGGCCTGCGAACTGGGCATTAACAGAAAATTTAGCAGAGTAGATCTCAATAAATCGAGATTGAACTTCCACAAAAATATCTGTTACTGGTTCATACTGAAAAAGTCACGAGGTAAAATTTAACTGATTCTCTTGGGAGTAACTTACGTCATTGTCTTCATAATTGGAAAATAGTTCTACTTGGACAGTTTGCTTCTCTTCTGCTGATCCAAACAGAAAAAATGGACTGAAAACCAACTTATATAAAGTATCTAGTAGAATTCCACGATAATGTAGCATTGTAGAACGACAGGAATGTTCAACGAGTGTTCCATCTCTTCCTATAAATTCCACACAAACCATAAACATGCCCAACTCTCTGTTTTTAGGAGATTCAGGCATTTCTAAATCCAGGTGTATTTTGTAAGGCTGACCTATCATAAGTAATTGCTGTCTTTCAGTCAACTGCACATGGGCTGAAGGAAAACTACAAATCCCTTTTTCAGCAATGCAGTTATCGGTTGCACCACAAGGCCTGAAAAAACTCATTTGCTTTAGTATTTAAATAACTGGTGAAAAATTTATTCTTACTTGAACTTTAGGAAAACAGGCCTCTCGTGGGATATGGTAGGTACATATACATAATAAAATGCCACATACATTAATATTGATAACCAGACGAGAAGAGCTGTAATTAAAGCGACAACTGTACCCCTAAATAGAATTTCTCTTATGTTATTGACTCCAGCCTTTGTTCGAGACTTATATAAATATATCGTATCATGAATGAATTTGACAAGGGGTATCTTGAATTTTTGTCGTATATATTGTCTAGGCCCCAGTCGTAGGAAACAACCAATAGATGATAATATCCTCAACATTTTTAGTCAAGTCATTTGAAAATTGATATTAAAAAATAGCAAAATTAATGAAATAACCTTATTTTTGTGAATGCGCAACAGTTTTCATATCTTTTAATTTAAGTACAGTGTTCTAATCATATAATTGTTTCGACATGCCTGCTATCAACTATCAAAGTTCATTAAACAGCTGATAACAAAAACAATCAATAAATCACACATCAGTTTCATACAGTGGTGTCATTCTTACTGTAGTAACCAGTGACGTCATGATTTGGACTGGCCATTGAAGATAGAACATTGACTTCATCACGGTGCTGTAACGCATTGGTCAATACGTTGTATGATATTAAGTGGAGGTGGAATATATGTGAAAGTGACGTCACGGCCAGTCCATATTATCATGTCTATGGTAGTAACTCATATTCGCAAATGACATTGACAGTATTGACATTTATCTCCAGTGTTGCATAAAGAAATGGTCCTTTACATATTCCGAAAATAGATCTCTATACTTTATGAAAAAACGATAAAATCAATATTATTTGTGAGTTCTATAAGAAAATGCTTCATTCAACAGGAGTAACACCCAATTTTTTCCATTTCGAAGGAAAATCAAAGTTATTACTTGGCATATTCAACGATGTGTCTATTAAAACTGTTCCTTTTGTGTTTCTGGGTCTTCAATTTATCCTTCTTCAGTGTGAAACTGAAATGTTTACCAGATTTTTTCGTTATCTATTTTGTTACTATAGTAACAACTAGAAATTTCTCGTTTTTAAGGATCACATCCTCTTTTTCTGTTACACATTCTTCAGTACTAACTTTTCTAAATGTTCCATTATTTTATGAGCATAATAGTTTGTTTCTGTTTACTGACAGTTTAGGTTCACATTGCGAGCTTTCAAATGCAAGATTATACTGCAGATAGAGTTTTTTTCAGTTTCAGTTTTTCTCCTTCAGAATACATTTTGTTCGAATCGTTGATTTTTTCCTAAAAAAAATCCTCAATAGTTTCGTGTTCCTTATTTTTATTCAAGATAATTGTTATAGACACAGCATTATGAATTATGTTTCGATGACCATGAAGTCCTAATCTTGTGCAAGAAATTCTTGTTTGCGTGAACAAAAGTTCACAAAGGTTAGGAAACAAAGGTTTTGGCTTTCTACTTCCATATATTTACATAAACAAATTCAAAAAGGTTCTGAAGCGAAGTTAGAGACATGTGTTTTCGATCTGAAAGGTACACTAAGGATGAGAGTGAAATTTTATATCAAAAAGTTGTGTAACGTTCCTGTGCATGACATCTGTTTCAATTCCATAATGAACGTTTGAAGTGTAAACTGAATAGAAAAAAGTGATTTTCGTGTAATTTAATGTTTAGAAATATATGATTCTAATAGGCATTTTCATCCAGTTTGTATCTGAAAGAAACTTATTTCCATGCTCTACACATCTTTGTAGAGAGTTTATTTTGAACTGAATTATTTTCTTTCTTTGTTAGGTAGTTTCCCAGATTTATTTTTTGAAGATGAAGAAAGGATGTCAAAAACTAATGTCTCCTAAAATCCCCTTTTGCTATTTGAACTTTCAATTGTCTTTAGTGCATGACTTCTGTTTCAATTCCGTAATGAATGTTCCACCCTGTGGAACATCTTGGAGTAATGAAACTATACATACAGTAATCCCTGGTGGTTACATGCTGATAGAAGTCAGTTGCTTTAACTTTGACGTCACCAAGCTACGTAATCGATAGGCAACACAGCGTTTATGTAAGTTTCAACTCTTTATTTAAATCTGCTTGGGTAATTAGATATATTTGAGGTATTCATTAACTTCATTAACTTCAAATATTATTTCTGTATGTATACCACAAGCAAGTAGGTAAGTGAATTAAATGATGCTTAATGCGTATTTTTAGTAATTTTATGGCAATGAATTATATTTCGAGTGAACAAATGGGATAATTCATCAAAAAATGTGCATTAGACATTGCTGAGTTTGGTGTTGTTTGCTGCTTAGTCAAAATCTCACAATAAAATGGTTTTTGAATGAGTTTTCTTCCTTTTCTTGTCCTACTTTAGAGCAGAATGTAGGTATATATTATTAACAACAAAAAGCACAACAAATTGGAGAACCCCATAATGTCTCATTTTCAGCGCTTTAGTACCCCCCTCTTCATAAAAGATAATAACCGAGGTCTGTTCTAAAAATAAGGTGAATGTTTAAATTTAGCGGGCTACGTACATTCGACTAGCAATATTTTTAATGTTGGTACACTCGTACAGTTTCAGTTGTTTCGCATGTTTAGTTAGTTGGTGAGGGCGGGTTCGGCGGTGTTCTGCTATCGAAAAATATGTATCAAAGATTTTGCATCAAATTTTGTGTAAAATATGGAAAGTGCTCAAAAATACTCGAAATGTTAACAGTGACATACGGTGATTGTACTCTGAGTCAGAAAAATCTTAAGAAGCGGCACAAGAAAATGTCGAGAAAGTGAAGGCAATTGTTGTGAAGAATCTCGTCGAATCACTCTTAGAAAAGTTGCTGAGAATGTCGATATATCGGTTGGCTCATGGCACGCAGTTTTTCCGAAAATGTTGGACGCGAAGCGTGTGGCAGCGAAGTTCGTTCCAAAATTGCTGAATTTTGACAAAAAAAAACCGTCGCATGAGGATCGCTCAGGAATTGTTGAATGACGTCAACGGCGATACATATTTGCTTGAAAGGGTCATAATTGGTTAGGATTGGTGGGTATATAGTTATGATATCGAAACCAAAGTCCAATTGTCCCAACGGAAAAGCCCAGGAAAGCGAAGACCAAAGAAAGCACGTCAATTTCGATCAAATATCAAGGTTTTGCTCACTATTTTCCGTGGCGTAGTGCATCAGGAGTTTTTGCCACATGGTCGTACGGTCAATGAGGAGTATTATCTTTGCATCGTCTGCTCACTCGTCATTATTTGTTCGTAATTTTTTTAGCCAAAAACAACAGCGTAATCAGCCACAGTATTCACCACATATGAACCCCTGTGACTTTTCTCTCTTCCCAAAATTGAACAGACCCATGAAAGGACGGCGTTTTGCAAAGATTGAGGAGATAAAGACTGAATCGCTGAGAGAGTTGAAAGACATACGAAAAAGTGCATATCAGAACTGCTAGTACTATAGTACGAACTCCAACTATAGTACTATATTTGGAGTTTCAAAACGCTCATCCTGTAGAGATCACTTCAAGAATCAAAAAATCCTTATATGCTTCCATCACTGTTAATTTTTGAATTCTGCATATACGTTAAACACGTAGTAACTTCGCACCGAACAA